>LPNX010344793.1:1036894-1047811 GCA_001517045.1 Pseudotsuga menziesii | reverse complement strand
TATATATTGAATTTTTTATTTTGTTGGGCCTTCACCAAATTACATCTATTCCCAGATATACAAAGAATCCAAATTACTCATTCCTGGTTAAGTACTTTTGACACCGCCCATCATTTCTATCTTATGGAATATGATGCATCAAACTAGGTCCTTCATTCAAACTCACCATTCTTGGAGGTAGTTGACAACCCTGGTTTGCTTTGAAGTCTGCCATCTTGTTCAATTCCTGAAGAATGTGATAAGAGGTAACAGAGACACAGTCTAACAAGATGAAATGCAGCCTTTGCATAGTCACGTTCAAGCTTAGATTGTTGAACCTTGAAGCAAAATTTAAATCTTTTATTATTATTTATGAATCTCCAAATATTTGAAGGTTATTATGTCCAGCTTCCTTTGTGAGTTGACAGGATTTTAAGAGAGCAAATATTTCTTCTTGATTATTCGTAATTTGTCCTAGACCCCAACTGAAGCTAGTTTCTAACCTTAATCCCAGATAGTATATCAATCCCCCTGCCCCAACTTTTCTCGGATTTCCTTTTAACGCTCTATCGAAGAAAATTGAGACTTTGTTTTTTCTTTGCCACCATTCTGGAATTCTTTTTCCGAGAGTCTCACCTGCCAAATTGGTTTGATAAAAGGCATGCCAGAACCCACCTGAATTTTGTCCACCTGCAGCGATCCAAGCCACTTATGCTCAACTGTGAATTTAATGGAGTCAACTTGAAAAAAAATTTCCACTACTTCCAATAGCAAAGCCTTTGATTTTGTTGCTACAATTTCTGGTTTCGTGGCCTTATTGTTAAAATTCAATTCATTTCTTACTAACCATATTTTCCACCATAAAAATTTTGGAATGGCTTGCCAGATTTTTCTCCATTCATGAATGTTTGAAAGAATTCATGGGTACCTGGACATCCAGCTTGCAAATAAACTTACAAGTTCAATATTCAAAGGAGTTGAAACCGACAACCCACTCAATATATGCTTCCATGCCTTCTAAGTAAAAATACATCCAACAAATACATGATCTGCAGTCTCTGCAGCTTGATTACATAGGAAACATATAAACGAACCAAAAAAACCCTTCTTGACAGGTTTTCTCTTGTTATAGCTTTCTGTTGCATAAGAATCCATGTAAATTTTTTTACTTTTGGAATACTTGGGTAATTCCATACTGCTTTCCAAAAAGAAACAGGTTGAATTGGAATTGGGTTTGTCTGTAATTCCTAGAAGCCTTGCGCTACTGTATACTTCACTGTTCTTCCCCATCCCCATGCGTCCTTTCACATTGAGTGAACTAGAGCCAATCCATACAAATTAACCAATAACAGGTTTTTTGCGCGTTTAGGCGATTTGGCAGTTCTGGAAATTTCTACGTTGCCCAGTTTCCATTCCTGTCCCACCATGAGATATCAGAGAGCTGCAAAAACCCTTTTTTGAAAAGCCAGAGCTTGATCCATGTAATGGATAAATCATAATTTAATGGAGAGTTTCCTTTTATACTGTCATCCCACAACAAAGTTTTCCTTCCATTTCTTGGTATGCGATATAGCTGATGTTGAAAGAACTTGAATCCTTTTCTGCATAAATTCCAAGTAATAGATCCTTTAGAAGTGTTTGTCACCCGCAAATTTCTTAATGTTCCTCCATTAATATATTTTTTCCATAAAATTTGACTAACCGGGTGTTTTGTATTAGAGAAGAGGTGCCACAGAAGTTTGCCTCCCATAGTAATATTAGCCAATCCTGGGTCTATGATTTGTAATCCACCTTCTAGAACATGTCTTTTAACAATATCCCATTTAACCAGATGCATTCTATTCTGATTTCCTTCTCCCCCTCTCCAGAGGAAATCTCTGATCAGCTTGGATATCTGATCCATAATTGCTTTTGGAGCCAGAAGAAGAGATGATCGGTAAATTGGGAGAGTTGATAGTATTGACTTAATCATTATAAGCTTCCCTGCCTTCGTTAGCCAATGACCACCCCACGAGGCAATTTTTGCTTTTATCTTGCTAATTATTTCTAGCCAGAGAGAAGGATTGTTTTGTCCCAGGGTTAATGGAAGACCCAAATATTTAATCTTGTCTCATGTGTCATATCCATCAAAGTCTAAAATGTGTGATATGTTTACAATTGCTGAGTGATCGGTGTTCCAGCCATACACTGCGCTTTTTCGATTGTTGATAAGAGCCCCTGAAATAAGACAACAATTTTGCAAAATTTCTTTAAAAGCTCTTGCCATCCTTAGCGAAGCCCCTCCCAAAAGCAACAAATCATCCGCAAAGAGGGCATGATTGATAGAGTCTACTCCACTTGCCAACTTGATGCCCGAAAAAATCCCTTCATCTTTTCCTATAGATAACTTCCTGCTCAAAGTATCAGCCATCAAAATATACAAGAACGACGAAAGTGGACAACCCCGTCGAAGACCCCTAGTTGCTTGAAATAATTTTGTTGATCTGCCATTTAATAATGGTGCTATCCATGGTTTATCCGTACAAGCTTTTATTAAATTTATAAAAGCAGAGCTGAATCCAAATGAACGAAGAACTTTGTAAAGAAAGGATAGCTTTACCCTATCAAAAGCATTTGCCATATCAATTTTTATTGGCATGCCCTTCTCCTTTATTTGAAACCTAAAGTGCATGGCTTCCTGAACATGAATCACATTATCTATAATGTGTCTTCCTTTTACAAACCCACCTTGAAGAGGTGAAATCAACTTCCCTAACAGATGTTTCAACCGATTAGCTAAGAGTTTAGAAAAGTTTTTATAAGATGTATTACAAAGTGAAATTGGTTTGAATCGATCAAATGTAGTTGGGTTGACTTCTTTAGGAATTAATGCAAGGAAGGTGGAGTTGGTACAACCACCAACTTTGGATTTTGACTGCAATGCTTTGATCATCTTGAGTAGATATTTTCTGATCACTGTCCAACAAACTCTATCAAAATAAAAAGAGAATTCGTCTAGGCCCGGGGCTTTATTCGATTCCATCGACCAAATAACATCAGTGGTATCTTCCTCCATAAAAGGCTTCATTAGCTCTCCATTTTCATCCTCACTAACCAAACAAGGAATGTTGGCCAAAAATTATGAAGTTAAATCTGTTTCAATTAAGCCATCCTCTTTAAACAAGCACTGAAAAATGTGTTTCAGTCGCCTATTTTATTTGAGAAATGCCTTTGAAAGTTTCACCAGTCACTGAGGAAATTTCCGAAATATGATTTAGGGAGAGTCTAGCTCTATATTGTTTGTGGAAAAATGAGGTATTCCGATCTCCTGATTTCAACCAAATATTGCGAGTCTTCAATCTTCGATATTCTTCTTCCTTCCTAAAAGCTCGAAAGGAGTTAAACGGTGCTTTTTGCTCTTTTTCTAGCATAGCAGAGGTGATTTCTTTTTCTTCCATTTCCAATTGAATCTCCTCCAATTTTTCCAGAGCCTCTTTTCTATCGCTGATTAAAATTTTAAGAGACTATTTTACCCATTCCTTTAACGCTAATTTAGTATTTTTTAGTTTTCGCTCCCACACATAATTCAATGATCCTGTGACAGGGATATTCCATGCATTGGTGATTATGTTCATAAAACCATCTCGGTCTATCCAAAGAGGACTGAACCGAAAATGTATGGGATTGGGATCTTCTTCATCATCAATCTCCAACAATATTAGCTTATGATCCAAAGAAAGTTTGGGCAATATGCTAGAGGAAATAATCTTTTTCTCCATAAAAAAAGAGCTCTGAACCAAGAAACGATCCAACCTTGCTGCGATATTTGTTGCTCTTGTTCGATTCTTAGTCCATGTGTATTTTCCTTTCTTAGGCTTAAATTCCATGAGATCCCATAAAAGAATGAAATTCTCCACTGATTTATGCATGGGGTCCCTCCCACAGACACCCCACAGACTCCTCTTATTTTTTCTTTTGGATCCACTGTAATATTTAGATCACCAGCCACAATAATACTTGAGAGAGAATTTGCAACAACAAAATATGCAAGGGAATTCTAACATTCTTTTTTCTCTTGAAAATTTATAGGTACATAAAGATTAAAAATAGCCAAAGAAATCTTACATGGATTATGCCGGAGCTTAGTAAATATTCAATGTTGTGTTTCAGATGAGTTTACCATTGAAAACATTTCCTCTGTCCACAGAGTTGCTAGTCCACCAGATGAACCCCGTGCACTCACAACCTTACTTGCATTCTTTTTCCAATTCCTTTTGCTTAAGGAAAGTAGAGTGTCCTCTTCTATTTTTGTCTCTTGGAGCAGAAGAACATCAGGTGAAGCCATTTTTATAAGGTCTTTAACTGCTTCAGCTTTCAAAGGATTTTCGAGCCCCCTACAGTTCCAAGTGGAAATGTTCATTATTTATTATTGACAGAAGGAAGAGGGCCTTCTTTTAAAGGTCTAGCCCGAGTATTCCTGTCGATTGACATCTCTATTGTAGCTTGACTTCCTTGCATCTTCAGACGTTCGGCTTCTTCTTCCCGAACCTTTTTAAGAAATTTACGCCCTTTTTCTGAAGTCCTCTCAAAGGATTCTTCTTCAGATGAACCATAGTTATCCAGAGGTTTCTTTTCTTCCATTTCTACATATGTGGGGGAGGACCCACCAACCAGAGTACCAAGATCCTGCTCAGCTGATTTTTTATTTTCTTCTCTTATCAAACCTTGTGATTGTTGAACTTCACCCTCTTCAAGCACTGGGAGCACTTGTTCTTCTGGATTGCTTAACACTTCAAAATTGTTTTGTGATGTGATTTCCTTCATAGTTGTTCCAATTTCAGTCTGCTTCTGTCTAGTGGGATTACTACCTGAATCCATTTCTCCTCTTTTACCCTTTGATTTATTACCCTGCTTTGCTATACTTCTTTTTTGAACTTGTGTCCATTGTTCTCCCTTCTCTTTGACAACTTCTTCCTCAACTTTCTTTTTACATGATCTAGAAAAATGCCCATAGCCATGACAATGTTAGCACTTAAAAGGCAGTTGCTCATAATCAAGCTCCTGCACATGTGACCAATTTGCTACTGTCAATTTAATCACTTCAGGAAGGCCTACCTCCAAATCAACTTCAACACATATTCTCACACAAAAATATTGTTCTCTTCTTTTAGCCCTATCTATATACTTCCCCAATTTGTTACCTATAGCTTCTAAAGACTCCTGATTCCAGCAGTGAAGAGGGAGATGTGACAACCTAACCCAAACAGGAATAACTGAAGGAACATCTTGACTCGGATCAAAGTCCGATGTCCACTTATTCAGATACAATCCTTGAGGACCCATGAAATATGGCCCATTTCTAAAAATTAAATCTCTGTCTTCTGAATTTTCAAATAGAAATACGTAAAATCCTTTACCTACCAGATTATTGCTGTAATAACCCCAAAATTTCATAAAAATTTAAAATTTTTCTTGCGACAATTAATGTTTAAAACATCACTTAAGAGGGTAACTTAACTACTAACAGTTAACATTCTAATAGATTAAAAATTTAGATACTAAAAAAATCATTGATATATATAAATACATTCTTTACTAACAACATTCAACAGCAATGTCCTGAAAGATCGATCTATAATGTAAAAGATATGAAGAAGTAAAGTATTGAAAACAATTGTTTAATTACTAGTGAGTGCAAGGTGCTAAAGTTTGTTTCTTGTTTACAGAAGGAACTTCTGGTCATGCAAGGGCTTACTTAGCGCATTGAAGCTAATGCAGTGTAATGATGATTCTTGTTACAGGTCTATTTACAGGTAATCCATTTTGTTTCCAGTTTCAGGTTCGAGATTAATTATCCCAACTGCAAAAGTAAAAATGCTAGAATATTTTTTTTTAAATTAAGGCTTTGATTATTACATGTATTGCAAAACCTATTCTTTTCATAATTTCATTACTATAAAATTAGTATGCTGGTTATGGATTCTGAAAGATAAACTAGTCATGCTCAACAGCCAAAGATATCTACATCTAAACCTCCAAGATAAAATTATTGCATTGTTTTAAGTAAAGGCATGTTAATTAAATAAAACAAAACAAAATAAATAAAAGTAAAATATGCTTAATCTAAACTATATCTATAGGTTCCACATATATATGCATGGATCCTATCGATGTATACTTAGACTTATAATATCCTATACATATCATTTTGAAGGCATATCGAGATATAACCATTTAAGGGATAATTTTGTAATTCTAGGTTTTTCTTACTATGAAATGTATTAACAAAGGCTTAAAAGAAAAAAATCCAGGCTTATACAAACCATTCGGAAACTATAGAGCAAACCCAAAACAGAAGTTGAGGAAGTGGAATCCACGTGTGATAAGCTTAGTGGATAGGGTTTTTTAAAGTGGAAAACCCCTAGCCATAAAACAAACCATTCGGAAACTATAGAGCAAACCCAAAACAGAAGTTGAGGAAGTGGAATCCACGTGTGATAAGCTTAGTGGATAGGGTTTTTTAAAGTGGAAAAACCCTAGCCATAAAACTGACCAAAGCCTGAAATTTCGCTTATATTCCATCTTTTTCGTTGGTTTGAAGGTAGAGCCGACAGGCTCATGGCCTCTTGGGCCTGCATTGCCAAAGTCGAGCTTTGAGAGTGGTGAAAACCTTCTATCAGTCGAGCTGAACTCTCTGGCCATTTGAAGAGTGGCTACAAGAAGATAGTTCACACAGGTTATCTTCTTGGATTGTGTTGACAGTGGTTAATTGCTTTCTATTGCGGCGTTTACAGTTCTACTTCTCACTTCTCGTCGTGGTCTCTGACTGAGTTTCTCTTTCTAGGTTGCTTGTGTAAGAGGGGTTTATTTTTAAAAGAACCTTAAATGTGACCGAGAGCCAAGATATTACTGGTAAACTTCCTTTTCATTTTTTTTTATGTAACATCAAAATCTTTTTACAGCAGATGGGTTTCGAATTCGAATAACGATTTTTGTTGTAAACATGTGCAGTCTTTAGCTGTAGGTGAAATATTGCCACGACACTTCTAGAGAAGGGAGCTAAAAGGAAAAGGTTGCTACAGGATACAACTTCTAAACTTCACATACTAACCGGGTAAGCCTCGGTTTACCCTGGGGTTCCTTTCTACGATTTGTGCAAGACCCTTGGCGAGATTGGGTGGGAGGTGACATTGGTGATGTTAGGGTTTATAGGCCGTGACTACATTAGGTTAATTTATTGTTTATAAAGGTCGTATGGCCGTAGATATAATATGTTAGGTTTGCAAAGGATTAGGTTAGGGTTATTTCTTTGTTTAAAAGAAAGAAAGACCGTAGGGTTTTTAGAAACCTCTCGGTCCGATGGTTTGAAAGGAAGGTAAAAATAATAAAAGACTATGGCTTTGATATTTTTCTTATGGTTCCAAACTGAAGATGCCATTCGACAATTAAAGATTATTATTGGCATTCTTTTTGCGAAGATGAAAACGTGGAAGAGGAAACTTGATTTTAATACAAACTTTCGTATAAAGAAAGTCTTGTAATTTTGCTTAATATTTTGTTTGCAATATCAGTCAATTTATTAAATTTATAATATTGTTTTGCAAATGAGTTAGTTTAAGGTTTTTAATATAAACTAAGTGTGTTGTAACTCTGTAAATTTTGTCTGTATATAGTTTATTTTTTTTATAAAGGTAAAAACCACTGTTTATTTCGAGAAATATATCATGTGACTGTGTGAAATCTACTAATGAGGGTTTGATTCTGTAACCTTAACCTGATTTATTAAACTTTGTATTTAGTTTTATAAAATAAATAATTATACTATGTTATGTATAAATTACTTTTATTTCAGAGCAGCTAAAATTATGAATAATAATTATAACTTGATTAATTTTGAGAACTGTAAGGGTTTGGATTAAAAAAATTGAGAATACTCTTTAACTCTGAAGAAAAAGGAAAAAGATTAACTTGGGTTAACAGGTTTCATTATTTAGGGGTTTAACCCATGAAAATATAGTATTTTCATTTTATTTTATAATCTGCATTATTTGTTGTTTTACTATTTCATATTTAAATAATTTTCATGTTTCGAGTATTACTGAAAATAACATATATGTTTATTAGTAATACCTAATGTGTTACTATAATTTCAAGTTACTGTTTATATAGCTTACTATTATCTGTTTGCATTCTTTTTCCTATTCTATAGTAGTTTAATAAATATACATATATATTATGTTTATCCTTAGAGAGATAAACTTACGGTGTTAAGATAAACATAGTTACAAAACTATGTATTGGTTTCAGTAAAAC
This sequence comes from Pseudotsuga menziesii, assembly GCA_001517045.1. NCBI lineage: Eukaryota > Viridiplantae > Streptophyta > Pinopsida > Pinales > Pinaceae > Pseudotsuga > Pseudotsuga menziesii. Next base: position 1,039,540 of record LPNX010344793.1, on the reverse strand, counting down.
ATTCTTTAAAGTGTTTATGAAAATAAATAAGCAACTGTATTTAACTAGTAAAACTTCTGGAATAGAGGAATCTTTCTTTTAAACATTTCTAAATAGACCTTCAAGAAAAAGTAAATGGTCAGATTCCTACACATTTTAACCTGATTTATTCATCACTCTTAAATTCACTTACTGTACTAGAGTACTACCTCTTTCGAGGTGTGGAAAAATACAGCAAGGGATTTTCTTTTATCCTCTAACAAAATATTTTAAACCCTAATTCATTCATTCGAATATATATTTAACCAGAGATTATTTATCCTTGAACAATAATAGATTTCACTATCTAATTTTAAAAACAATTGATTCAATCATATAAATACATCAACTCCTAATTTCATACATTCCAGTTTCTCTGTTTGCATAAAATAAAATTAAATAACATTTAGAACCTGGTAAATGGTAGAGGAGACAACAACCTAAGAAGCTCGTTCCACCCAACCAATTCCTGAAGACAACTTAGTTTCTAGTCTTAGGACCCCCGAGCCTGTCTACTGGTCCACCTGGTTGATAGCACTGGGTGAGAGGATAGGATATTGTTAGGATATTTAGACACTTAGGAGTTACTTAAGATCAACTTGTGTAATATATCCGTTAGGTAAAAGTGTGTTTCTTTAGTATGCATTAGTATGCATTTGTAAATATTCTAATCCGACGGTCACGATATGTTCTAGACATAGAGTGATCCGACGATTCAACTTTTCTTAGATCATACCTACCATTGATCCACGACTTAACACCCGATTGGTCTATGATCTCTATTTAAAGAGCATAGAGGGTCCTTGGCTAGTTGATCGATTATGAAAAGCTCATGTAACTTTCTTTCTTTTGCATAATAAATTACTCCAAGTAGCTATTTGGTTGGGGCTGTGGAGTGTTTCCCTCTCGAGGGTTTTAACCACATGACAAATATCGGTGTGTTGATCTGTGATTTATTTGTGTGAAGCGGTTTCTCAAGGTGTTTGGTCTTTTAGGAGTACCCTGTGTACCCAAACATGGTATCAGAGCTTTTATGAACAACCGCTTTCGGTTTTGATCTAGATCTGGAACCGGTGTTGTCGAAACTTTGAAAGGGTTTCTGGTTCTGGATTTTCTATGCATTTTTGGTTTGTGTAAATTGTTCCATTGCGCCCGGAGCGCCGTTTCCATTGGGAAATAGTTTTCGTTTCATCAAAAACTATTTCCGATTGTTCCAGAAACACCCATTTCGGCAAATCTGAAGGTATAATGTTATAGTGATGGATTTGTTTTTTTTTAAACATCTCATATCTTATCAGTTTTATTATTAGATCTTTTTTATTTTACTCTCTGACCGTTGCCTTCCCTGACTACGTATGCTCTTTGCCGTGCACCTTGCACGATCGCGGCAAATCAGAAACAGTAAGGGAAAGTTTTTGTCTTGTCTTCTCGGCTACGTATGCTCTTTGCCGTACACCTTGTGCGATTACAGCAAATCAGAAACAACGAGAAAACTTGAAAACATAGACTTTTCGGGTAAGATAACAAAGATCTAACCCCATTGTGTGGGAAAAAAGAAAAGAAAAATCGTTTTTTTTGTGATTTGCAGAAGAAGAAAAAAAGGCAAATACAGAGAACGAGAGAGAAAAGTAAAAAAAAAAAGCCCCCTTCCTCTTTCCATTCTTTTACATACATTTTAAACTTAACTCACTTGGTCCAAAGTTGTTTTATTATTTAATAGGTCTTGAGTTCAAGTCTTATTAAGCTACTTTTTAGTGCATGCAATTTCTATTTTCAAGTTACTTTATTGTAAAAGTGCATCTCACATAAATAAAATAAAATAAAAAGTGAGTCACTTAAGTCTTTTAATTTATTGCCGCACTATTTAATAGTAGCATTATTGTAAAAGTGAACCTCACTTATTCTACAAAAGTGATTCACTTCAAAGCAACTTTATTGTAAAGTGATTGTCAAAGGTTGATCTTGGGAAGAGGGTTTTTTTTTTTAGTTGGTCAAGTTAATATCTGCCACGTCACTATTGGGGACATATTCAACACTTTATTTGATAAAGCATAAATTCATCATCCAGAATCAGTTTTCAGTGCCGTTTTTTTTAAACAACATATATTTTCGAGCTCTTTGCAACCAGATAGTTAATTTCTATTTTTTCAGCTATTATTTTATAGTATGGCCGCCCCTTGTGATATTATACTTACAAGTTCTAACTATTTCTGATGGAAATCTCATATGGAGGATGATCTTCGAAGTAGGGACTTTTCAGGATAACCTCAGGGAAAGAAACAGAACCCACTGATGATGATAAGAAAATTAAATGGGAAATAGATGTGATGAAGCTCGTGGGTTGATTGGGATGTCAATCTCTACTGATTTGCGATTCCACATATCTGGAAAAATGATGAACTTGATAAAGCTTGGGAAAAGTTGGAATCTGTGTTTGGTAAACACAATGAAATTCGGGGACATCAACTTGAGAATGAGTTGCTTTCCTTGAATCTAAATGATTTTTCATGCATTCAAGACTATTTATGTATGTATAAAACTCTTAAACTCTTATGTGCAGAATGCAAGATTAAAAAAGAAGACAAACAATGTATTTATCATATTCTTTCCAAACTTGGATCTGCATAT
>LPNX010344793.1:952504-1036031 GCA_001517045.1 Pseudotsuga menziesii | reverse complement strand
AGCGATTTGGTCACTTAAATTATCGCTCATTGCAACAACTATGTAAAGACAATATGGTGACAGGTCTTCCAATGGTATCTTGCAAGGATGGTGTTTGTTCCGGTTGTGTACTCGAAAAACATCATTGGGACAGTTTTGACAAACGTGCCTCTTGGCACGCCTCGGTTCTTTTGGAGCTTGTGCATAGTGTCTTGTGTGGTCCTCTTCCATCTGCTTCCTTTTCTGGTTTCAAATGTTTCTTAACTTTTATTGATGACTACTCCAGATGCACTTGGGTTTACTTCCTAAAACTTAACAGCGAATTATTTAACATGTTCTTGGCCTACAAGGTCCTTGTTGAAAAACAATCTGATCATCAAATTATTAAGTTAAGATTTGACAATGGAGGAGAATATGTTAACAACACGTTCATTACTTTCTGCACTGAACAAGGAATCCAACAACATCACACTATTCCATATACACCACAACAAAATAGTGTAGCTGAACGGAAGAACCACACTTTAAAAGAAATGGCTAATTGTATGATCCAATCTAAGGGACTAAGTCTTCAATATTGGGCTGAGGCCATAAACTGTGCAAATTACATAGTTAATCGCACACCCACTAAAGTTTTACAAAGTATAACACTAAAAGAAGCATGGAGTAAAACTAAACCAAATGTAAGTCACTTTCGTGTGTTTGGTTGTGAAGCATAGGCTCACATTTCAGATGAAAAATGGAAAACATTGCAGCTTAAAAGTGAAAAGTGCATATTTGTTGGATATTCTGAAGATGTAAAAGGTTATAGACTTCTTCAACCCCATTCACATGATATAATCATTAGAAGAGATGTTAAATTTGATGAAAATCTCTTGGCCTGCGAGCCTAACTTGGTAGGTGTGCCATCTTTGGCCTGCGAGCCTGATTCGACGATTGTGCCTTCTTCTTCTTCTTCTTCCAACTTCCTTGACAGGTTTCCAACTCTAATTTCTGATGATGACAGTGACGATGAAAATCCACCTCCGCCTGCTCATGTTCCTCCAATTGCACCAGCACTAATGCCTCCTCGATGGGTCCGTTCAACATGTGAAGCAACTGGTGATCTTGCTGGTGATCCTAGAGATCAACGTCGAACACGTTCTCAGTTTCAATGAGCCTCTTCCCTTTTGGCTCAAGTTTCCAAGAATCATGATCCAGAAACTTTTGCAGAAGCTTCAGGAAATCCAGATTGGGATGCAGCTATGGATGAAGAATATCGTTCCTTAATGGCGAACGATACTTGGGATCTTGTTCCTCTTCCAAAAGGAAGAAAACTTGTCAGATGTAAATGGGTTTACAGAACTAAGTATGCATCAGATAGAAGTGTTGAAAGACTTAAGGCAAGGTTAGTTGCTAAAGGTTTTTCCCAAGTTGAAGGGATTGACTACAATGAAACCTTTTCCCCTGTAGCAAAAATGAACTCCATCCGCCTTGTTCTTCCCCTTGCAGCCTTACATAACTGGGAAGTCCATCAAATGGATGTCAAGTCTGCCTTCTTACATGGTGATTTACATGAGGAAATTTACATGGAACAACCTCCTGGATATGTTCAGAATAACTCTAGTCTTGTTTGTCTCCTTAAGAAATCCTTATATGGCCTTAAGCAAGCTCCTAGAGCTTGGTATGCCAAAATGGATAGCTTTCTCCTTGGCACTGGTTTTTCTAGATGCCATTCTGACCCCAATGTATATACCAAGAAAGTAGGAAACCATCTTATCATACTTGTTCTTTATGTTGGTGATCTTATCCTTACTGGTAGTGGCCTTAAACTTATAACCCATGTGAAATCCAGTCTTAAGCAAAATTTTGAAATGTCAGACTTAGGATTTTTGCATTATTTTCTTGGTCTCCAAGTCTTGCATACCAAAGAAGGAATATTTATTTCCCAGTCTAAGTATGCTTGTGACCTTCTTCGTCGCTTCCACATGGAAGATTGTAAACCAACCCCTTCTCCCTTCCAGTCTGGAGTCAAACTTTCTGCCACTTGTACTTCCCCTGAAGTAGATGCCACCTTGTATCATCAGCTTGTTGGTAGTCTTTTATACTTGACTCATTCACGTCCTGACCTTTCCTTTGCCATTGGTCGTGTTGCCCGTTATATGCAAACTCCTCAAGAAAGTCACTGGAAAGCAGCAAAAAGAATATTTCGATATATTCGAGGTACAATTCAGTTTGGGATTCATTACGGGGGGAAACCTTTGTTAGTTGGTTTCACTGATTCAGATTGGGCCGGCGATCCTGATGATCGAAAGTCTACTACAAGTTATGTTCTCAGTCTGGGATCTGGACCTGCCACTTAGGCTTGTAAGAAACAACAAGCTCTTGCTCTTTCTTCAACAGAAGCAGAATATCGAGCTGCAGTTAATGCCAATTAGGAATCTTTATGGCTTTGACAGATCCTTTCAGAGTTTGGATTCGAGCAGCAGCAACCTACTCCACTTTGGTTCGACAATCAAAGTGCCATCAAGCTTGCCAAAGATCCAATTCTACATCAGCACAACAAACACATTGAGCTACACATGCACTTCATCAGAAATCTTATTCATGATAGTGTTATTGAAGTTCTCTATTGCCCTATAGATGATCAAGTTGCAAACATCTTCACCAAGTCTCTTACAGAAGCGAAGTTTTCTAAACTTCGGTCTATGTTAGGAGTTTAGGAATGTGTCCTTAAGGGGGGATAGGCTCTAATGCCTCCTTCCTTCTCCTAATAGTGTCACTTTTGTAAATCCTTCAATCCTATCCCAAGTTGTTCTTAAGGGGGGTTATTAGGATATTTAGACACTTAGGAGTTAGTTAAGATCAACTTGTGTAATATATCCGTTAGGTAAAAGTGTGTTTCTTTAGTATGCATTAGTATGCATTTGTAAATATTCTAATCCGACAGTCACAATATGTTCTAGACATAGAGTGATCTGATGGTTCAACTTCTCTTAGATCATACCTACCATTGATCCGTGGCTTAACACCCGATTGGTCTATGATCTCTATTTGAAGAGCATAGAGGGTCCTTGGCTAGTTGATTGATTACGAGAAGCTCATGTAGCTTTCTTTCTTTTGCATAATAAATTGCTCCAAGTAGCTATTTGGTTGGGGCCGTGGACTGTTTCCCTCTTGAGGGTTTTAACCACGTGACAAATATTGGTGTGTTGATCTGTGATCTATTTGTGTGAAGTGGTTATTCAAGGTGTTCGGTCTTTTGGGAGTACCCTGTGTACCCGAACAGATATAAAATCCCTGCAACTCCACAAAAGTATTAAGCAGTAATACTCCTGCCTTCTATAGTAAGAACTCAGCAAAAACATCTACATTAGTTCAGAAATTCAACATTTTCACACTCTAACCCTTCTGCCTTTCCCCTCCATCGAAATATCTTGTGCACAAATTTCACTCAGAAATTTCACAACTAAACATTGAAAAACTCCTGCTGAATTCGATGGGTAGTTTATAAGCATGCCTAGGTATTTTGGGTCAGTTTTTCACTTAATGAACCACCTGCACTTTTTCCACTTTCTTGGGGAACATGGCCACAAAAATAGGGAAATTGCCTCATGCAACAACTAGAAATGGTTTGAGGATGCTGCCAAGTGTCAATCTACTCTCAACCCAGTCTATTCCACCAAGTGGCCAGTAGACACTCATTTAACAACCTTCTTAGGCTGTTGTCTTATCTTTTATTTATTAATTAGTAAAATATTCAACATTATTAATTACAATCATCCCTGACCCCACTTGGTCAATATATACAAACTTTATAATAAAATTAAAGCATAATGTCTTCTCAAACATAAAATGTTTTTGTAATTTGGGGTATGTGACATATACACCCCCTTACATATAACATCGTCCTCAATGTTATTTTATTCATCACCCTTAGAGCTGTCCTGGAACAGAATTGGATATGATGCCTGCATATGACTCTCCAATTCTCAGGTTGCTTCTTCTGGACTAAGGTGCTTCCATTGCACCTTCACCTATCCAATTGTGCGATTCCGAAGCAAGATCTTCCTCTTGTCGAGGATACAATTCGGTTCCACCAGTAAATATCCTTCGGGTTCCACCTGCACATCATTCCAATTTATAACATGAGTAACATCATGTACATATCTCTCTAAAGAGGGATATGAAAAACATTATGTACATATCTCTCTAAAGAGAGATATGAAAAACATTATGAACTTTTAAATTTGGCGGTAAAGCCAGTTGGTATGCCACCTGTCATATTCTGGACAATATTTCGAAAGGACCACACTATCTAGGTGCCAACTTAGCACAACTTCCTAACTTTAAAGAACTCTTTTTAGGCCTTACCTTTATGAAAACATGTTCACCCACCTAAAACTCATTCTAAGTTCGTTTAAGATCTGCTTGACTTTTCTGTCTGTCTGGTGCAACCTTCAAATTACCTTGCACCTGCTTTACAATTAACTCCATCTCCTTTAATAGCTCAGGTCCTAGTACTAACCTGTGAACTGGGTTACTACATGAGATGGACGTATTGCACTTTCTGCCATACAAAATTTCAAATGGGCTATATTTTGCTGAAGCTTGGTAGTGGTTGTTATACACAAACTCAACCAAGAGTAAGTAATCCTCCCATTTACCTGGTTGTTCTCTGACATACATCATCCTTAGCATATCTTCCAAGGTTTGGTTTACCTTTTCAGTCTATCCATCCGTTTGGGGATGAAAAGATGTATTGAAATTTAAAGTAGTATTCAAACCTTTAAATAGAGACTTCCAGAAATTTTTTGTAAACTTAGGGTCTCTGTAAAAAATTATAACTTTTGGTATCCCATGTAAACGAAATATTTGTTTCATAAATATTTTAGCAATATTAGCAGCCATGTGGGTGGTCTTTACTGTTATAAAATGAGATGCTTTACTGAGTTTATCAACGACTACCATTATTGAATCATTCTGATTCTTATTTCTAGGTAAATTTGGAATAAAAAACAAACTGATTATTTCTCATTTCCAGCTAGGGATTGGTAATGGCTGTAATAAACCGGCTGGATGCTGGTGTTTAGTCTTAACCTGTTGACATTCAAAACACCTGGCAATATATTCTTCCAACTCATTCTTCATATTTGGCCAAAAATAATCTTTCTGCAACATGGTTATGGTCTTTTGATAGCCAGGATGTCCTGAGTAAGGAGTCTTATGTATTTAATTTAAAATCAACACCTTAATTTTGGGTACATTAGGTATATACAACCTATTTTGATAACGTATAAATCCTTTATCATTTAGACTATACCCTGTACTTAAACTTTCAGTTAAATTTTCTGCCACTTTGGCTTGTAATTTTTGATAATTTTCATCCAATTTTACTCCTTCCTTCAGCCAATCTTCTAAATCTGTTTTATAAGTACTGGTTGTTGCAACGAAATTCAATCTTGCATTTCTACTTAAAGCATCAGCCGCTTTATTTTGTTTTCACTTAATATGTTGGATCTCGAAATCATACTCGCTAAGGAAAGCTATCCACCTAGCTTTCCTTGTGTTTAAATTTGCTTGATCCAACAGATATTTTAAACCCTTATTATTTGTCATTAACATAAATTTTATTTCGATTAAGTGATGGCGCCACATCTTTAAAGCATATATCACGGCAACCAACTCTAAATCGTAAGTAGCGTAGTTTTTCTCATGAATTTTAAGTTTCTTAGACTTGTTTGCAATTGTGTGTCCTTCTTGAGTTAAGACCCCACCAAGACCATCGTTGCATGCATCAGTGCATAAAACAAAGTCCTCGTTAGGATCAACAATTCTTAAAATTGGTGCAGTAGTTAATAATGTTTAATTTCTTAAAACTTTCTTCACATTTTTTATTCCACTCAAATTTCTTTCCTTTCTTTTGTAAAAAAGTTATGGTATTTGCGATTTTTGAGAATCCCTCAATGAATCTTCGATGGTAACCAGTGATCCCCATGAATGACCGGACGTCAGTCACATCCTTTGGGACCGACCATTTTTCAATTGCTTTTATCTTTTCTGGATCAACCGAGATCCCTCTTTAGTTATCACATGACCCAAGTATTGTATTTTATCTTTAAATAAGTCTCACTTACTGAACTTAACATAAAGCTGATGTTCCCTTAACACTTGTAAGACAATTTTTAAATGTTCCTCGTGTTCTTCTTTAGACTTAGAATAAATTAAAATATCATTGATAAAAAAAACTACAAATTTATCGAGATATTTATGTAATACACTATTCATTAAACACATGAAGATAGCTGGGGCATTAGTGAGCCCAAATGGCATGACAACAAACTCATAGTGACCATATCTGGTCCTAATAGTTGTTTTAAAAATATCTTCATCTTTGATCCATACTTGATGATAACCAGATCGTAAATCAATCTTTGAAAATACTGTTGCTCCGCACAACTGATCAAATAGATCATCTATGTGGGGAAATGGGTATCTATTCTTAATGGTCATTTTATTAAGCTGATGGTAATCAATGCATAAGCGTAGAGTACCGTCCTTCTTTTTAACGAAAATGGCAGGTGCTCCCCGAGGAGACATGCTTGGTCTTATATACTTTTTATCAATAAGTTCCTTTAATTGTGACTTTAATTCATTAAGTTCCAAGATACTCATTCGGTAAGGAGATTTTGAGTTAGGCACTGCACCGGGTATCAACTCAATACTGAAATCCAGTTCCCTTTTCAGAGGAAGTCCCAAAATTTTTCTGGAAATACATCTGAATACCCCCTCAAGATTGAAATATCTTCTAATTTCAATTTATCTTCATTATTAATAAGTTCTTTGTCGGTTACGGTTACAGCAAAAGCTTTACATCCTTTTTGAACAACCCTCTTTAGTTGCAAGACAGATATTTGTTGGATTGTTGTTTTCTAAGGAATTCATGTTACTGTTACTGTTTCTCCTTCATTATTTACACATCTAAAAGTTTTATCGAAACAATTCAAGACTACTCTATGCTGTTCTAAGCAGTCCATACCAATTAACACGTCATAAGAACCCAACAGAAGTATATTTAACTTTATAGAGGTTTCAAATTGATTCATAATTAAGTATAATCTTTCACAAAATTCATTATTTTTCTTTTTTCTCATGTAGCTTGTTGAACCAGCCATGACTTTGTAAAATTTTCTACTGGTAAATTACATTTTTCTACTAAACTCGGAGATACATAACTCAGAATAACCCATGGGTTAATTAAGATAGAAATGGGTTTTTGGTTCAGCTTACCTTCTACTTCGACCATGGAAGTTTGATAATCAGCCTGTCTATTTTCCAGCGCCGCATTGATCCTGGGCATTCCTCTTGCTAAGTCGCCAACCGTCATTTCTTCCTGCACTGTATGAATGTTGTTGAGGGTCTTCTTTCTAATAGGACATACTGATGCGTAGTGAGGTTTGTTACAATCCCAACATTTTACTGGTTCTTTACGTTCATTATTCTTATTGTAGTTGCCATGATTATTCACAGGTTTCTTATTTCTAGGGCCATTAGGGTTTGGCTGAGAGTTACCTTTATTTCCTTGAAAATTCTTATTAGGAAAACTACGTGCATTATTATTCCCAAAATTTTGATTAGGTGTGAAACCCTTCTTTTTTATGTTCAAAATTATTAGACCTCTTGGCTTTCCAGTTTGGCATGTTTTCTCTTTTTCGGTTCTGCTCATAGCTTAAATTTGTCTTTCTCATACCCTTTTCAAGGGTTTTAGGGTTATCATATTCAATTCTGTCTTAAATGTGAAAATGTAAGCAGCTTAGAAACCGCTGCACCTTGGGCTTCTCATCAACAATATAAGGCATGTAACGTAGTAAACTTAAAAATTTACTGTTTAGTTCCTTCATGTTCATAGTTCCCAACTTCAGTTCATAGAACTCATGAGCTCACTCTTCATAATACTGCTCCGACAAAAACTTCTTTTTAAAATATTTTTTAAAGGTACTCTAGTTAATATTATTTTCCTTTATACCTTTTACTCATTTTAAATCCTGCCACCAGATATCTGCCTTTCCAGTTAAGTTGTAAATGGCCATTATAGCTTTTAACTGATTGGAGTAATTAAAGATTTGGAAGTACTTCTTCATTTCGGACAGCCATGCTTCGACTTCCTCCGCTTTCTTTGTTTCTCCGTTGAAAGTTGGTGGTTTTATATTTTTAAATTCTCTCGAGATTTCCTCATAAGGCTTAAATTTCCTTTTTCTAGAATGGTAATTATCCTCACTGCTATCGCTAGAATACTAGCGATTCTTCTTGTGTAAGTCACCATAAATTTCAGAGGACGAACTACTTTCAATTTTAGAATGTTTGTACTTTTACTTTTTTGTTGGTAGGACGTATTTTTATATCCTATCTGTTTATCTCTTCCTTCACTCTGGAAATTTTCCATCAGTATCTGGTTTAGCTCCTCTTGAGCTCTTAGAATTCTTTCATTCTCCTTTTTAACTGTTTCCATTTCAGTTTTTAATTCTTTAATAGTTTGTAATAGTTCAGAGGAATTGTTAGTTATTTCTTCCTTAACAGGTTCTTTTCTAGAATTACTTTGTTCATTAAATGGGGACCCTTCATCTGCATATTTCTCGAGTCCTTCCATCCCTGCAATTCTAGTTCAGAAAAATTTTCTTTACAACAACATTTTAAAAATAATAAATCAGTACGCGTGAATTTTATTTACTGTTTGTTCACGTGAGTTGAGCTGCTTCGGCCCTAGTGTCTGAACGTGTGCTCTGACAACATATGTAATAACCCCAAAATTTCATAAGAATTTAAAATTTGTCTTGCGACAATTAATGTTTAAAACATTGCTTAAGAGGGTAACTTAACTGCTAACAGTTAACATTCTAATAGATAAAAAAATTATATACTAAAAAAAATTATTTATATATATAAATACATTCTTTACTAAAAGCATTCAACAGCAATGTTCTGAAAGATCGATCTATAATGCAAAAGATCTAAAGAAGTAAAGTATTGAAAACAACTGTTTAATTACTAGTGAGTGCAAGGTGCTAAATTTTGTTTATTGTTTACTGAAGCAACTTCTGGTCATGCCTAGGCTTACTTAGCTCATTGAAGCTAATGCAATGTAATGATGATTCTTGTTACAGGTCTATTTACAGGTAATCCATTTTGTTTCCAGTTTCAGGTTTGAGATTAATTATCCCAACTCCAAAAGTAAAAATGCTAGAATATTTTTTTAAATTAAGGCTTTGATTATTAGAGCAAACCCAAAACAAAAGTTGAGGAAGTTGAATCCACGTGTGATAAGCTCAGTGGATAGGGTTTTTAAAGTGGAAAAACCCTAGCCATAAAACTGACCAAAGCCTGAAATTTCGCTTGTCTTCCATATTTTTCGCTGGTTTGAGGGCAGAGCTGACAGGCTCATGGCCTCTTGGGCCTGCGTTGCCAAAGTCGAGCTTTGAGAGTGGTAAAAACATTCTATCAATCAAGCTGAACCCTTTGGCCATTTGAAGAGTGGCTACGGGAAGATAGTTCACGTTGGTTATCTTCTTGGATTGTGTTGACAGTGGTTAATTGGTTTTTGTTGCGATGTTTATAGTTCTACTTCCCACTTCTCGTCGTGGTCTATGACTAAGTTTCACTTGCTCGGTTGCTTGTGTAAGAGGGGTTTATTTTTAAAAGAACCTTAAGCATGACTGAGAGCTAAGGTATTACAGGTAAACTTCCTTTAATTTTTTTTTATGTAACATCAAAATCTTTTTACAGTAGATGGGTTTCGAATTCAAATAACGATTTTTGTTGTAGACATGTGCAGTCTTCAGCTGTAGGTGGAAGATTTCCACGACAGTTCTAGAGAAGGGAGATAAAAGGCAAAGGTTGCTACAAGATACAACTTCTAAACTTCACATACTAACCAGGTAAGCCTCGGTTTACCCCAGGGTTCCTTTCTGCGATTTGTGCAAGACTCTTGGCGAGATTTGGTGGGAAGTGACACTGGTGATGTTGGGGTTTACAGGTCATGACTGCATTATGTTAATTTATTGTTTGTAAAGGAGGTTGTAGATATAATATGTTAGGTTTGCAAAGGATTAGGTTAGGGTTATTTCTTTGTTTAAAAGAAAGAAATATCGTAGGGTTTTTAAAAACTTCTCAGCCCGATGGTTTGAAAGAAAGGTAAAAACAATAAAAGACTATGGTTTTGACATTTTTCTTGTGGTTCCAAACTGAAGATACCATTCGAAAATTAAAGATTATTATTGGTATTCTTTTTGCGAAGATGAAAACGTGAAAGAGGAAACTTGATTTTAACACAGACTTTCCTATAAAGACAGTATTGTAATTTTGCTTAGTATTTTGTTTACAAGATCAGTCAATTTATTAAATTTATAATACTGTTTTGCAAATGAGTTAGTTTAAGGTTTTTAATATAAACTAAGTGTGTTGTAATTCTGTAAATTTTGTCTGTATATAGTTTTTTTTTTATAAAGGTAAAAACAACTGTTTATTTCGAGAAATATATCATATGACTGTGTGAAATCAACTAATGAGGGTTTGATTCTGTAACTCTAACCCGATTTATTAAACTCTGTATTTAGTTTTATAAAATAAATAATTATACTCTGTTATGTGTAAATTACTTTTATTTTAGAGTAGCTAAAATTATGAATAATAATTATAACTTGATTAATTTTGAGAACTGTAAGGGTTTGGATAAAAAAAAAAACTCAAAATATTCTTTAACTCTAAAGAGAAAGGAAAAAGATTAACTTGGGTTAACAGGTTTCTTTATTTAGGGGTTTAACCCATGAAAATATAGTATTTTCATTTTATTTTGTAATCTGCATTATTTGTTGTTTTACTATTTCGTATTTAAATAATTTTCATGTTCCCAGTATTGCTGAAAATAACATATATGTTTATTAGTAATACCAAATGTGTTACTATAATTTCAAGTTACTATTTATATAACTTACTATTATCTGTTAGCATTCTTTTTCCTATTCTATAGTATTTTAATAAATATACATATATATTATGTTTATCCTTAGAGAGAAATAAACTTACGGTGTTAAGATAAATATAGTTACAAAACTATGTAGTGGTTTCAGTAAAACTTTCTTTAAAGTGTTTACGAAAATAAATAAGCAACTGTATTTAACTAGTAAAACTTCTGGGAGTAATCTTTCTTTTAAACATTTCTAAATAGACCTTCAATAAAAAGTAAATGGTCAGATTCCTACACATTTTAACTTGATTTATTCATCACTTTTAAATTCACCTACTGTACTAGAGTACTACCTCTTCGGAGGTGTGGAAAAATACAGCAAGGGATTTTCTTTTATCCTCTAACAAAATATTTTAAACCCTAATTCATTTATTTGAATATATATTTAACCAGAGATTATTTATCCTTGAACAATAAGAGATTTCACTATCTAGTTTTAAAAACAATTGATTCAGTCATATAAATACATCAATTCCTAATTTCATACATTCCAGTTTCTTTGTTTGCATAAAATAAAATTAAATAAGATTTAGAACCTGGTAAATGGTAGAGGAGACAACAGCGTAAGAAGCCCGTTCCACCCAACCAATTCCTGAAAACAGCTTAGTTGCTAGTCTTAGGACCCCCGAGCCTGTCTACTGGTCCACCTGGTTGATAGCACTGGGTGAGAGGATAAGATATAAAATCCCTGCAACTCCACAAAAGTATTCAACAGTAATACTTCTGCCTTCTGTAGTAAGAACTCAACAAAAACCACTGCACTAGTTCAGAAATTCAACATTTTCATACTCTAACCCTTCTGCCTTTCCCCTCCATGGAAATATCTTGTGCATATATTTCACTCAGAAACTTCACAAGTAAACATTGAAAAACCCTTGTTGGATTCGATGGGTAGTTTATAAGCATGCCTAGGTCTTTTGGGTCAGTTTTTCACTTAATGAGTCACCTGCTCTTGTTCCACTTTCTTAGGGAACATGACCACAAAAATAGGGAAGTTGCCACCAAGTGGTTTGAAGATGCTTCCAAGTGTCAATATGCTCTCAAACCAGTCTATTCCACCAAGTGGCCAGTAGACACTCATTTAACAACCTCTTTAAGCTGTTCTCTCATATTTTATTTATTAATTAATAAAATATCAACATTATTAATTACAATCATCCTTGACCCCACTTGGTCAATAATTACAAACTTTATAATAAAATTAAAGCTTATTGTCTTCTCAAACATAAAATTCTTTTGTAATTTGGGGTATGTGACAATTGTGAATACCTTCCAATATGAGGGGCTTCCAATTCCTCTGAACCCACCCATCGATTGCCTCGGGGGATGGCCAGAGATAAGTAAACTGGCCAATAAGACCCCGATATCCAACATTCATGGTTGTTCGACAAGGTCATTCTGCAGGTAAATCCACCAAGGAATGTTGTCTGATTTCTTGACAAATTTCTGCTGATTCGGACTGAGCTTCCTCTTGTCGCTTGTTGCTACCAATCTCCTGAAAGCATTGAGTTCAGTGGGAGGGGAAGAGCCCCCTCCATCATCCATGGATGCTGCACTCAGATCGTTGCTGAGAATCCCTACAAAATTTCCTGAAGAAAACGAGGAAGGCCGAGCTGCACCTCGGGGTTAACGTTCAAAATCTTCTTGGCGTTTTCCAGGAGCTGAACCCTCATGATTTTTAGAAGCAAAGTGTCCAAGATTCAAATTCTTCAAAACCATCTTGGAGAAAGTTTTTCAACCGTCACTAGACACATGAAAACATCAAAATCCTTATTTATCCTCATACACACATATTTATGACTATTAATTGACTATTTATTATAACATTTTCTCAAGGCTAACTTTAAATATAATGAGAATTTACCATAAGTTTAAGGTCT
Organism: Pseudotsuga menziesii; assembly: GCA_001517045.1. Classification (NCBI taxonomy): domain Eukaryota; kingdom Viridiplantae; phylum Streptophyta; class Pinopsida; order Pinales; family Pinaceae; genus Pseudotsuga; species Pseudotsuga menziesii. Next base: position 1,023,173 of record LPNX010344793.1, on the reverse strand, counting down.
ATCTAATATCTATCGGTCACTTGTACGTCCTAGACTCATCATCAAAGCTTGTTATTTAAGTAGCTTTATTAAGTAGTAGCATGAGAGTAAGTGAGATTTCTACCTATGGAGGGACATTATTAAACTTTTATATGAAGAGGATAGACTTGGGGACTATATGACAACTTTAGGTCATTCTCTTTTGGCATGAACTATAATTTAATACTATTATAAATAATGTTACTCATGGGTTAAATTTAATTGATTTATGTGGTTCGAAAAACTTAATATACTCTAGTACCAACCGGCTTCCACATAATTTAATATATTTTCTAAAAATTAAATAGTTATGAGGCAAACCCGCCGGGGTATTGAACATGCATGTTGGCAGTGGGTCCATGCCGAGTAAAATCGTAAATGAGGAAGTTCGGTAAATACAAGCAAACTTGTTGGGGTATTGAACATGATCGTTGACATCGGGGCTATGCTTGTATGGTACCAAGGTAAACCCACTGGGTTACTGAACAGGCTCGCTGGCAGCGGGGCAATGTCGGGTAAAAGAGACATAATAAACATATTGCTATGCATATGGATTGATCAAACGAAGACCCCGAGTGCACATATGCATGGTTAAGCCAGTAATTCATTTATCATTAGAGAATGATCGTAAGTTGAACTTAAGACCTTGTCACCTAATTCGAAATATATCTAGGATATTACTATCCTAGAAGTGAGACCCGTAGTTGTAGAAATTTAACAAACTCGAATTGTGAACTTTATCCTTATTCCTTGGATGGCAATAAGTCTTTGAAAAATGAGTTAGGGATGACTTGTTTTCTATAGGCTTTTCAGACCATCTATACCCTCATGTTTTCTATCTAGGAACAGAGGGAACATTCCCTACACAACTTATATGGCATTAGTAAGCATGTATGAGATATTTCTAATCTTAAAATCTATAAGTATTTTGGTCATTTTTATCACTTAGCATTTATCCTTCTTTTTCTAAAAAAAATGTTTAGTTTTATTCTAGAATAATAATAATAGCTTCCTAGAACTACTTGACAGATTGTTGTTGATAATCCAAAGTGTTGGCACAAAACAATACAAGCCCATTTCAATTTATTGATGGCTTGAGGACATGCCATATCTTTAGTCTGGGGGATGATGGGCTCCAAAATTGATATTTTTCATGACTTTATTTTTTTGTAATTTCATAGCTCATTCACTTGCAATTTAGTACATCTACCTTTAAAACGATTATCTTTTACATCATTTTATTGGTTATAACTCATAAATGTAAAAGAATCCTAATATATTACTTTTGATGTATTAAGTACGATTTTGACGATGATCAATTAATCATTGAGCTAACAATTTCTATGCTATCCAATATTGCACAAATGCCAAAATTTATGTTTAGATTTCCAATACTCAATCTGGCACTAGTTCCGATACTCAATATACACTAATTTTGTGACTTAATTTTTGATGATATTTTGGAACATTATTTTAAATTAAACAAATAATAGAAATAATACATTAACAAAATTATTATTTCTTTTAAATTAGTATATGTTTCTTTAATAAATAAAATTTGTTTAAAAATTTAAATCATTCATAAATGGAATTATTATTATCTTTATTTTATCAAAAGTTGTACAAAACCTTTGTGGATAACAATGATGTGAATCCGTCTACTTTTTATATAAAAATAAACAAATGAGGATCCTTTTCTTTGTTAGAATTTATTTTATTCATTGTATGGGGTGCCATGAGTGAAGTCCAAATCATTCATCTTTTGAATCACGTCCTCAATACAACAACACTTAAATTTTAACTGTTAATTCCACATTCAATGAAATCACGGGTGTCACAATAATGCAAACGGCATGTTATTAAACGTTTTGTACTTAAACAATTTTTTTCTCCTTCTTTTTGACATGTGTACTTTAACAAAAAAGGTGTACCAATTGAAATAGTTTGAATTGGTTTGATCCTTTCTTTTTGGAAGATCTTGAGAAATCATCCACGTTTGGATTGAAGTAACTTATATTTTGTGCCAAAGTGTGATCAGCAAGTTGAATTCATGAATATTAGTTGAAGGATTTCTATGAGTTGTTCCTTTGAGAATGTTGCAATTTGAAACAAAATGAACTTGAGAATGGTTAAACTATGATTGAAGCTGCAAGAATAAACCATGAATTAATGAAAGAGAGTAATTATATCTTGCAAATCCGGTTTTACACATATAGTATTTGGATTATTATTATTTCAAAATCTGGGAGGATTTCAATTGCAATGATTCAGTTAGGGAATTAATTTGAATAATAAGTTGTGAACTTAACATTGGCAATTGTTTTTAAACACATATATGATAAAGTAGCATATCCATTAAATGAAACACTTCATGATTTAAAACACATGAATTCTCTCCTGCACATACCCTTACATTATGAAATCAATTTGGTTTAATGTGCACATAAATTTGGGATTCAATAAAGAGAGCATTGTGAGATTTAATTCTTAAAATTCCTTCTTTAAATCTATGAGTGGATGAAACTTTCTTTAAATTTGATTATTCTTTGTTTCAGTTCTATTCTTTGTTTTTACAGTGATACCAGTCCATTTTCTGATTCAACACTCGTTTGGCACTAGTTTTTTTTACTCTGTTTTGTACTATTATGCATAGTTCAGTACTTGTTTTGTACCAACAAATGTTTAGAGTAGAGTTAGATTTTATAGATTTTCCTTTTAAATTTGTTTGGTTTTCCATTTGCACTCACTGCACTTAATTTTACTTTTGTTAGTAAGTAGGGTCCTTTTCTATTACTTTTTATAACAAAATAGAATATATAAATATTTTCGACTCCTCAAACATGGATTCAAACCATGGTCTTGTAGCCAAAATAGGAAAACATATAAAATTGAAAAAACAGAGTGTCTTAATAGTGTGAGGGCTGCCCAGCCTCTGAACAAAGGCAACCTCACTTTTCAAAAAGCCAGAAACATGAAAGTAGACATAGACAGGAGAGGACCCGATCAAAAGAGAACAAGAGAAGAGACTATGCCTTCCTGGCAGACTCTGCCTCATCTTCGTTGGCGTTGTTGGATCCCTCGCCGTTGTTGCCCTTGGATCCTCGCTGAAACAAAGGCTCTGCCACCTACAACAAGATTTTCATGTGGACCAAGCCCTTCTCTGCATCCTCTTTGAAAGTGCTGACAGTGATCCTAACCATATCCACAAGGCTCTCTCTTTCATTCATGGAGCGAGAGAGGATGAATTTTAGCCTCCAATAATTGGACATGGTCACATCGCGACCGAGCTTGAGCCTGAACTCCCCAATAATATCATTCTCCATCGTCGCGATGGACTTGTGGATGTGCTCCGATGTTTCCTGGTTAAACATAGCCTCCCATTCTACCTCCTCTCCTCCCTCCCCATACGCCACCATGCTAGGCACCGAACCGAGAAACCTAGTGGAGTCACCTTGCTTGGAAAATGCCTACACTTCCTGGCTCGACCTCGCTTAAGTATGTTAACCAACTGTTTTACCAGACCTGCGCGATAATGATTGTCCCAAACAAGCTTGAGAATGTTGAGTATCATTCTCTCCCTTTGCTCATCACTCAAATAGTTGCTAGTCCTCCATTGCAGTACCCCTTGATGATTGCACCAGGTACGCAGCGACATGTTCGGGGGATGGTGCAAGGTCCTCACCACTACAGAACCCATCGAGCTTGACCTGCCAACCAAATCCATGGCATAGTGTGAGATCTCCTCGATGTACTACCTTCCTTCCTTCTTATCATTCCAAAGACCCTCGCACCTGTCTTAAGCATGCGTGAGAGTGCAGGAAGGGAAAACATCTGTCCCTGCATGCACTTGCCTTCTGCCCTGCCTTCCATCCTCTATATTTTGTTCGCACGCATCCAGGAGACCATGGTCTTGAGTCGCTATTTGGAGCCATTTTCCTCTGCCTTCATGTATGGGTTAATCGCTCCAGTGGAAGAATTGAAAGGTGAACTTCACCAAGACTCCCTTGTTTTCAATGGAGTCGACCAATTTGTTGGATGCCCTTTTAACATGGTGGAATATTACTGCTGTATATTTCGTGAGGATGGTGCGTAGAGATCTGCGTTTACTATCCAAATGCCATTTATTGGATATCTTGCATTCAACAAAGTCGACTTGCAATCTACTAGCCATGTTGATGATGAGGAGCGAGTCCCCTTCCAATATCAATGGGAGCCAGTTCTGATTAATTGCCCAGCCAAGTCCAACTAACAATCCTTCCATCTCTGCAACATTGTCAGTGGATATTCCTATTGATCCCCAATAAACTCCCTGTATTTTCCCATGTTTATCATTTATAGCTCCATCGAATCCTGTTGGACCCAGATTACCTTTGGAGGCCCCATCAAAGTTCAATTTATACGTGCCAAGGGGGTACAATCCCACTAGATGGAAGATCTTACACTAATCATATTCTTAATGACATGCCCAATGTAATCCGATATGGTTTTGATGCTCCAATCCTGAAGAATTTGCATTTCGTTGATGTTAGTAGTAAGATCCTTGTCACTCCACATAGTTAACTTCAAGGTTTCAAGGATGCGATTTTTTAGAGTCTCCCATACTTCCTCCTCCGTTCTGATCCGGTTGTTAAAAATTATGTTGTTCCTTTCAATCCATATTTCCCAAACAACAAATCTAGGAAATAGTTCCTAGATTATATTGAGAAGCTGACTGTTAAAAGCTTGGTGAGGCCATTGATCTATAGAGAGGTCAGGACGCCCCTTTATCCTGGATTTTTTTCTAAATATCCTTTCTCCTTCATTCCAAATCTTATCCGTGAAGTTGCATTCATAAAGAAGGTGGTTAATAGTCTCCCCATTGTTTTTGCAAAGACAACACCAATTTGGTCCTATGCATCCTCTCCTTTGACGATTGTCACCAGTTAAAATGTGCCTGCGGAGGAGGAGCCAGAGGAAAGTAGGAATCTTAAGCCAAAGGTTTTCTCTCCATATATTTTTCCATCTGTTGTCTTGACCGTCCCCGGTGGTGTTGGTAAGAGTAGCAATTTTAAGTTGAAGGTTCCAAATTGCGAGAAGCCCCATCTTATTTTATCCTTTTCATTGCTTATCCGTATTTGGCGAGTTTGGAGATCCTCCCAAAAAAACATGAAGGTCTTCAGTGGGGATGATGCTTTGCCACCAATCCAGGAATTTCCATTTCCTGAAGTGATCCTATGGGTTGGCATCACTCCAAAAGTCGTTGACTTTAAAGAGATATCTTAGTTGCAATTGCTCTTTTAGTATGGGCAGATTGTGGTCATCATTAAGCGGGCTTAGTTGGTTCCATGAGTCTTGGAATAAATCCACTGCGTTGCCATCCCTTATCTCCATGAAACTCACTTTATGTATTATATTGTGATTGGCATGAGCTGAGTTCCATATTTGTGAACCTTTGACATTGTTGTCGAATCTTATGAGATTCTGCTTGGTACAAGTGGGAGCATATTTTTCTTTCCAAAGAATTGCCCAAGGCTCGGAGTTGTGAGTAATCCATCGCCACCAAATCTTTGCATTTCCAATGTGATTGTTGATGGTGGGGTCTCTGAGTCCTAGACCTCCCTCCAATTTGGGAAAGTAGAGGGTGTTCCATTCAACCAATGAACATTTCTTATTATCGTCTGAGCACCCCCATAGAAAGGTACGTTGCCAAGAATGAAGCTTTTTTGAACCAACTTGGGAGAAGCCAAAATGGAGAACATGTAGAGCAGCATAGCCTGTAAAACAACTTTGACCAGGATCAAGCGGCTAGGGAGATTAAGAGAATGAAAAGTCCAGCTGGAGAGTTTTTGTTTCATGCGATCTAGAAGATCTCTCTAGGAGACATTCCTAATCAAAGAGTTAGTAAGGGGTGCGACGAGATATTTGGAAGGGAGATTACCCTCTAAGAACTCAAGGATGTGAAGGATGTTACGTTTCGTGGTCTGACAGGTATTGAAGAAGTAAATCTAGGATTTTTCTTTATTGATGTCAAGGCCACTTACCGTAAGGAAGGTGTTGAGACAATTATTGATGGCTTTTGCTTCCTACACCGAGGCATTACCCAGAAGCATGGTGTCATCAACAAATTGCTAGTGAGATTGGGGCTCCAAACCAGAGTGAGAAGTTAGGCCTTTGAGATTATGGTTAAGAATCTTTGCTTTAAGAAGGCACCCTAGGCCTTCCATCATAAGGATGAATAGAAAGAGGGAGAGGGAGTTTCCCTGTTTGATACTCCTGGAGGGTTGGAAAGTATGTGAGGGTGTGCCATTGATAAGGATGGAGAAAAAGGAGGTGGAGGTTAGGGTGAAGATCCAGTTGACCCAGTGGTGGCAGAAGCCAAAGGCCAAAAGCATTTTTTTCATGAACATCCAGTTGAGTTTGTCAAAGGATTTGGAGAGATCGAGCTTAGTAAGCATCCTAGGTTTTTTGGTAATTTTGAGAGAATGAATGATTTCATGTGAGAGAATGATGTTGTCTAGGATTTGTCTGCCTTCCACATAGCCAAATTCCTCTTTGGAGACGAGACCATGTAGCAGGAGCTTAATCCTATTAGCTATGGTTTTGGTGATGATTTTGAAAATAAGATTACAGAGAGCAATGGGTCGAAATTTACTTGGAGAATCCGCTCTATTTTCTTTAGGGATGAGGGAGAGGAAAGTCAAGTTGAAGGCTTTTAGGATTTTCCACATTTTTCTCGAATCCTCCATGATATCCACGACCTCGTCTTTGAGGGTGTGCCAACAAGAATGGAATAAGTTGGTAGTTAAACCATCAGGACCTGGTACTTTGTTATTTTTTAATTGCTTAACTCCTTCCTCCAAATCTGTCATCTCAATGGGTCGAAGAAGGAGCTGTTTTTTCCTCGGCGTCACCAGGGTGGGGATGTTCTCAAGGATACTTTCCATCTTAGTGTTTCTTTCCATGACTGGTTCCTTCATTAAGTGCTTGAAGTCATTCATGAGCATATTCTCAATGTCTTCATGGTTTTCCATAATGATGCCATCGTCTACTTTTAGAGGCACAATTCTATTGGCTTTCATGTGTTGGATCGTTGATTTGTGGAAGAAGGATGAGTTCCTTTCCCCCTCTCCGAGCCAGAGGTTTCTTGATTTGGATTTCCATAAAATATCTTCTTGTTTTTCTCTGTTGTCCAATGCTTCCTACAAGTTTCTCTCCTCTATTTTAATGGGATCCATGTATCCCTCATGCATGATGGTTCTTTGAAGATCCGCTAGCTGACTGTCAAGCTAATATTTTTTTGTATGAATGTCTCCAAAGTGTTATGTATTCCAGACTTTAACCTGCTCTTTGATGTATTTTAATTTTTGCTAAAAAATGTACAATGGAGTACCCGCAGGAGGATGGAAATCATTCCACCATTGTTGAATGAGGGGTTGGAAATCAGGGTGAGCAAGCCAAAAAATTTCGAATCGGAAGGGCCTTCTCAAATGCTCTCCTATTCTACACCAGTTAAGACTTATGGGCCAATGGTTCAAACTTACTGCAGGGAGGACATGATCTTCTATATCTGCCCCTCATGTAAGAATAGACTCTAAAATAAGGAAGTGATCCAATATGGGGGCAATATGTCAATCCCCAGAGTGCTTGTTTGTCTAAGTGTATAGATTGTTGGTTGTACTGATGTCTACCAGAGCCACGTTGTTGATTAGGTTATCAATATCAACATTAAAGGAGCTGAGAGTGTGGATTCCTCCCCTTTTCTCCTATAGGTTGTGAATGATATTGAAATCTCCTTCGAGTTTCCAGTGTTTCTGCCCCACCCAGTGGTTCATCTTTTGCAAGGAGTATTTGAAGGCTTGTTTAGGTGCTAATGCAAAGGGATCGTACACGTTGGTGATTATGCCTTTGAAGATGGTACCCAAGATGTGAAATTTTGCTGAGATGGTGAATCTAGTGGCCAAGAATTTGGAGAGGCTAATTTCGAGGGGGTTCCATATAATGCCCAAACCTCCAACAACACTTGAAGCATTAATTGCTATCGAGTCGCTATTTTTCCAGATTTTTGTGGCCATGGATTTGAAGTTGTCTTCAAAACACTTGGTTTACTGTATAAATACAACTGTGGGTTTATCCACTGTAATTTTCCTTCTTAGTAGTCTTCTCTTGTGGGGAACACAAAAACCCCTGATATTCCAGGATATGAGCTTCATTGTGGGGGGGGTTGAAAGGTATGGAGAAGGTTGCCTCAATAGTCGGGAACTACCTCGAAGCTACCAATTTTTCCCCTATATCCTTGATGTGCTACTGATTTTTCTTCTTCCTCGTTTTTCATTACTGATTTTTTTGATGACTTTGTGTATCTTGTCCCTCAAATTGTCAGTACCTATTCCTAGAATTTTGGATTTTCTTGTTTAAGTCATATATTCCTTGAGTAAAGCCATTTGCTGAGGTGGGATAATCCCTTTTTCGGGGTCTTGAACAACTTTTTCTAGCTCATCCAGATCTAGATCCACCAGATCCATGTCTTCATTATTGTATTCAACCAATTCCATGTTTGTCTACCGCTCCAATTTAGTTGTCTGAGGTGTATCTTTGCCTTCGTTATTTTCTTGTTGCTTGCTACCTTCGATGTGTGGTCCAGTTGTGTCCTGATTCACCTACAGGTTCTCTTATTGTAAGACATCAAAGGTATTGGAGGAAGTGGGTTTTTTGTTTACCTTTGGTCCTTGATTGCGCTTGGCGGTTCTTTTTCTCCCTGTAACTTTGGTAAATCCATCAGCATCCTTCACCTGCTTGCTCTTTTGCAAGCTTGTAGGTTTTTTTAGGACAATCTCTTAACAATTTCTCATGCTCATGGCATCTTCTACATCTGAATGGTATGTTTTCATAGTCTATAGATTAGAACCATTCTTCATCCTCCCAGCTTATATTTATGCCTTTTGGTGGATCTTTCATTATGTCCATATATACGCATATGCTGGCGTATGATGTGTATCTCATTATTTTGGTATGTTCTGCTATTTTGAAAAATTCTCCTATTGTATTTCCCAAAGCCTCTAGGATGCTCTCGTGCGAGTATTATGATGGAAGGGAGTAAAGTCTGATCCATATCAAAACGTATGTCAGATCCTCTTTATCTGGGCTGAACATCTCCTTCCATGGTTTTAAGAAGAGCCCAGCAGAGTTGAAGAAGTAGGGACCTCCTTCGAAGATTTTGCTTCTATCCTCAAGGTTGAAGAAAACAATAGTGAAGAAGCCCTTTGCACCCATGTGTAGGTCGTAATTCCCTAGTGGTTTCTATGTGACATTAATCCACCAATGTGGGGCTTTCTCTGAGGGCCAAATCCCGACAAATTTTCCAATGAGAGCATGATATCTCATGTGTTGTAAGTGTGATCTGAATCCTTCTCCCTGGATTTGCAGCGTGGGTACATATTTATCCTTCTCTATGCATATTCCTTTGTGGTTGTTGATGTATTTGTAACTTCAGAATGTATTCACTTGTATATTTTATATATTGTATTTCATTGGTCCCCGATGTTCCTATCGGGAGAATCATTAATGTAATCAAGTCATGTAAAGTCATAGAGATTAACCCTCCTTTGTAAGTCGGGGGCAAAGTACGAAGTCCCCACAGTTGAGGGGCACTAGGGTTATTAGACTCTCCTAGAGAAGTTGGCCGTGGTAAGTAATTGTCAAGTTGGAAATTAGTATAAATAGAGAGTGAAACTCTCTATTTGAGACACACACTCACCCAGCTATAGCACATAGGTGAGAGAAGAGGAGCTTGCACAACTGAGAGAGAGAACAACTGTTGGATATCATCTTTCTGTCTTTGGGTTTTACTACTGCCATTGGTGCTCATTCTATCTCTGAGGAAGTTGCGTGGTTTTCTCCTTTATGGTTTCCCCGAGGAAAATCTTTGTGTCTATTGTCTCTTGTGATTAATTGTTGTGCTTGTTATTCTCTCAAATAAGAGCCTAAGATCATATTGTTTAAAGGATAAAAATCTAACATGGTATTACAACTCACTTGAGAAGAAGACACTGTGCAAATGCAAAAGCTAGTACTTCTTACTTTTTGGGTCTCTCTCCACAATCCATTAGCAAAAGGAGGCTAGGCTGACTCTCCATTAAAGGGTGCATCTTTCTGTCGAAGCAGAATCTGATTATGAGCATTTTTAGTTTTTGACCTGTCACTACTTTGGGAAATTAGGGCTTTTCACAAAAGAGGAATTTTTTAGTTATCCCAGCATAGGATTGCTCTCCTCATAAAAATCTAAGTTTAGAGACCAAGATCAAAGTTTTTGGTTGAGTAGAACTTCGGGAAAGTCAAACCCTAATTTGCCCTAGAACTAAACAACCAACACTACAGAAGACAAACTCCAGATCCAGTTTCAGCTTCTCAAACTGGTAAGATCTCAATCTTTTGTATTTCCATTTGAGGTTCTCTTTAAAGATGTCTCATCACACCAAGCTTGATGAAAAGATTTAGGGAGCTTATAACTTTCGAGCTTGGAAGTATAGGAGATCACTAGTTCTTGAAGAAAATGACTTGGACTCCTACATCAGTGAAGAGGTTCTAGTTCCAGAGGGAGATGAGGCTAAGGCCTTACACAAGAAGAACTTGGTCAAGGCCAAGAGGATTATTGTTGATTTAATCAAGGATCACCTCATACCACATGTGTCCTCCCTAAAGACACCTGAGGAGATGTTTGATTCCTTAACCAAGATATTTGAAGGGAAGAACATAAATCAAAAGATGACTTTGAGAAATCAATTAAAGAATATGAAGATACATAATGCAGAGACCATATAGTCATGCTTTACAAGGGTCTCTCAGATCAAAGAACAACTTGAAGCAGTAGATGAAGAAGTAGAGAATGCAGAAATTGTGATGACCACCTTGAATGGTCTCCCTAGGTCACGAGACTCCTTAATTCAAGGGATTTGTGATAGAAGAAAGCTAATCACCTTCAGTAGACTGTGGGAGGAATTCTCACAAGAAGAAGCTTGAACAGTAGCTCAAGAAGAAAAGATGGGAAACGAATATCAAGCTCTCACAGTACATACCAAGAAAAACAAAAGGGATTATCATCACCACAGAGGAAAGCATTCACACCAAAATAACCCTAGAAGAGATCTATCTAGTATATGAGGCTATACATGTGATGAGAAAGGACACATATCCATAGACTATCCCAGAAACAAAGGTGGCTCTCAAAAGAAGAAGAACTACAAAAGAATACGTCATGCTCACACTGCAGAGGATTATGAACCTCTAAGAAATAGAGTCAAAGAAGAATATTCTTCTAGTGATGAAGAATATGTTTTGATTTCTTTCCTCATGGGAACTATCACACATGGAAGCAATGATTGGCTCATAGATAGAGGGGCTTCCACGCATATGACAGGATTCAAAGAATCCTTTGTGAAACTATCTGAACATGAGTCACCCCACAAAGTGAAACTTGGGGATGACTACCAGTATCCCATAAAAGGTAGTGGTGAATCCTCCTATAAGCTAGATTCTGGAAAATCTATGAAGATGAAGGATGTCTTGTTTGTACCAGGACTAAAGAAGAGCCTTCTCTCCATCTCTGCATTAGATGCAAAAGGCATGAGGTTTGCATTTGTAGATGGCCAAGTCCTTATGTGGCCAAAGGGAAAGACTATAGATGATGCAGTTGTGATTGGAGAACAAGAGGGATGATTATACAAATTAAAGGGCCAACTAGAACAAGCTTTGGTCCATGACTCAGTAGAGCCAAATGAACTTTGGCACAGAAGGCTTGCACATGTGCACTATAGGGCACTACCACTTGCAAGCAAAGCTATTGAAGGTCTTCCAGAAATACAGGCAAAACATGAAGTTGTTTGTAAAGGATGTGCAAAAGGAAAGAACACAAAGAAGACATTTCCAAGTAGCTAAAGCAAGGAAAAAGGAACCTTGGAAATCATTCACTCCGATGTATGCGGCCTGATGTCATCTAGTTCATTGAGTGGGTATGTATACTATGTTTCTTTCATTGATGATTTTTCTTGGAAGACATGGGTATACTTCTTGAAAAGCAAAGATGAAGTATTCAGTAAGTTCAAAGAATTCAAATCCTTGATCAAGAACCACACATAGAAGAAAATCAAGACCTTTCGATCAGACAATGGCGGAGAATTCACATCAAATGAATTCAAAGAATTATGCAGAGATTCAGGGATTAAGAGGGAGTTGACCACTCCATATAATACACAACAAAATGGGGTTGTAGAAAGGAAGAATAGAACGATTATGGAAGCTGCAAGGGAAATGCTTCATGATCAAGATCTTCCCATGTATATATGGGAAGAAGCTGCTAGGACAGCTGTGCATGTACAAAACCGTACTCCACATAGAGTACTTGAGAACAAGACACCTGAAGAAGTCTTCTCTGGCAAGAAACTAGAAGTCAGTCATCTTAGAATATTTGGTTGTCCAGTGTACATACACATTCCAAAAGAAAAGAGGACAAAATTAGATCCTTCAAGAAAGAAGGCTATATTTTTGGGATATAGTGAAAGCTAGAAGGATTACAGAATATACTTCCTAGGATTCAAGAATATCGATATCAGCAGAGACGTAACATTTGGCGAAGACTTGGCTTACAACAAATCCAGAAAGAGACCTATTGAAGACCCTGAAGAAGCAGAAGCACCCAGGATTCAAGATACAACTATGAACTATGCAACTCAAGAAGAAGACCGAGAAATAGAAAAACTCCAGGAACCTGTAGATCCACCCCAGGAAAATAATCCTTACAAGAGGAAACCTGCATGGGTACGAGAAGCTATCCAAGGTGCAGAAAAATATGGGGCTTGAGAAGAAATGCATAGAGAGAGGAAAAGAACTAGGTCCTACTTCGGTTATGTAGCCCTATTATATGACATCATTAAAGAACCTTCCAACTATGAAGAAGCGACAGAAAATAAAGAATGGAAGGATGCTATGATAGAGGAGTACCAGTCGATCGTGAAGAATGATGTCTAGGATGTTGTCCCAAGACCAGAGGGGAAGTCTGTTGTGACTTCCAAGTGGATCTACAAGATCAAGCATGCTGCAGATGGCAGCATAGAGAAATATAAAGCAATATTTGTGACTCGTGGCTTCTCCTAGAAAGAAGGGATATATTATGAAGAAACTTTTGTGCCTGTAGCCAGATACACTTCCATCAGATCAGTACTTACTTTGGCTGTAGTAATGAAATGGAAGATACACCAAATGGATGTTAAGAATTCTTTCTTGAATGGTGTAGTAGAAGAGGAAGTGTATGTGGAGCAACCACTCAGTTTTGAGACACATGATAGGGAAAATCATGTGTGTAATTTGAATAAAGCCCTGTACGGTTTGAAATAGGCACCCAGGACATGGTATAGCAGGATTGGCAGCTTCTTGACTAGTTTGGGCTTTACCAAGAGTAAAGCAGATTCCAACCTTTACTACAAGTTGAAGAAGGGAACCCAGTGATAATCCTACTGTATGTAGATGACCTGTTTGTAACAGGTGAGGATGGGTTGATTGCTGACACAAAGAGGAATCTTGCTGACAAGTTTGAGATGAAAGACTTGGGTATGATGCACTACTTTCTAGGCATGGAGGTGTCGTAGATTGCAGATGGAATCTCTCTGGGACAAGGGAAGTATGCAGTAGAGATCCTGAAGAGGTTCAGGATGATGGACTGCAAGGCCATGACTGCACCTATGGCATCGAACCTAAAGCTATTGAGTGATGCTTCATCAGAGTTGGTTGATGCTATGATGTATTGTCAAATGATTGGGTCCTTGATGTACCTGACGAACATAAGACCATATATTTGCTTTGTTGTGAACACATTGAGCCAGTTCTTGACAGATCCAAGACATGTTCACCTGATTGTTGCAAAGCATATTCTAAGGTACTTCAAGGGTACAGTTGATTATGGGCTCAAGTATGAGGCGAATCAGAAGATTAACCTGGAGGGTTATGTGGATTCGGATTGGGAAGGCAGTGCCATTGATAGGAAGAGTACTTCGAGGTGTTGCTTCAATATGGGATTAGGTGTGATCTCTTGGTTTAGCAAGAAGTAGTCCTGTGTGGCACTGAGTACAGTCGAAGCAGAGTATGTCGTAGCTTGTTCAGCTAGTTGTGAGGCAGTGTGGCTGAGGAAGCTACTGTCTAATTTGTTTGATCTCCAGTTGGATGCTACTTGTATATATTGCGACAACCATAGTTGTGTGAATTTATCGAAGAACCCGATGTTCCATGATAAGTCGAAGCATATTGAGATCAAATATCACTAAATTAGGGATATGGTACAAAGAGGAGCAGTGAATCTCCTGTATGTTGTGATGGACAAACAAATAGCTGATGTGTTGACCAATCCATTAGCCAGAGTGAAGTTTGAGTACTTCAGGGAGAAGCTTGGTGTTCTTCAGATCGAGGTTCCTTCCAAGGGGAAGTGATGAGTTTGTGAGCCTTTCTGACATGGTGGTAGGATTGGTTCCTCCCATGGTCAGAAATAAGTGATGTGCCTCTCTGACATCGTGGTAGGATTGGTTCCTCCCATGGTAAAAAATAAGTGTTGTGCCTTTCTCACATGGTGGTAGGATTGGTTCCTCCCATGGTCAGAAGTAAGTGCCATGCCTTTTTGACATGGTGATAGGATTGGTTCCTCCCATGGTCAGATGTAAGTGCTGTGCCTTTCTGACATGGTGGCAGGATTGGTTCCTCCCATGGTCAGATATAAGTGCCTTTCTGACATGGTGGTAGGATTGGTTCCTCCCATGGTCAAATGAAAAAGGGTTGGCTTTGTAGAGGAAGACCTTGCAGAGGGAAAGGCCTACATCTAGCATGAAAAATGGTTGGCTTTGTAGAACTACATCCAGCATGAAAACGGGTTGGCTCTGTAGAGGTACATCCAACATGAAAAAGGGCTGGCTCTATAGAACTACATCCAGCATGAAAAAGGGTTGGATTTGTAGAGGTACATCCAGCATGAAAAAGGGTTGGCTCTGTAAAACTACATACAACATGAAAAAGGGTTGGCTCTGTAGAGGTACATCCAACATGAAAAAAGGTTGGCTCTATAGAACTGCATCCAGCATGAAAAAGGGTTGGCTCTGTAGAGGTACATCCAGCATGAAAAAGGGCTAGCTCTGTAGAGGTACATCCAACATGAAAAAGGGATGGCTCTGTAGAACTACATCCAGCATGAAAAAGGGCTGGCTCTGTAGAGGTACATCCAACATGAAAAAGGGTTGGCTCTGTAGTGGAAATCCTTGTGAGAGGCAAGGTGCTGCATCCAGTATGAAAAAGGACTGGCTCTATAGGAGAAGTCCTTGCAAGAGTAAGGCAGTACATCCAACATGAAAAAAGGTTGGCTCTGTTAATGAATACCTACATGGAGTCTAGGCTTACAACCAGCATGAAAAAGGGCTAGCTCTATAGAACTTCATGTGAAGAGAAGAATTAAGAGATACCACCATTTGCTCGAGATAGCAGAAGAAATGATGATCCAGCTTTGATGATGATCCAGTGATGATGATCCAATGATGATCTGGCTTTGATGATGATCCAACTTTGATGAATGAACCAATGACGAAGATGTGTGCTGACGAATTATGTCCATAGAATACCTTCCTAGTTAAGAGGGAGTGTTGATGTATTTGTAACTTCGGAATATATTCACTTGTATATTTCATATATTGTATTTAATTGGTCCCCGATGTTCCTATCGGGAGAATCATTAATGTAATCAAGTCATGTAAAGTCATAGAGATTAACCCTCCTTTGTAAGTCAGGGGTAAAGTCCCCACAGTTGAGGGGCACTAGGGTTATTAGACTCTCCTAGAGAAGTCGGACCTGGTAAGTAATTGTCAAGTTGGAAACTAGTATAAATAGAGAGTGAGAATCTCTATTTGAGACACATACTCACCCAGCTATAGCGCATAGGTGAGAGAAGAGGAGTTCGCACAAGTGAGAGAGAGAACAGCTGTTGGAGATCATCTTTCTGTCTTTGGGTTTTACTGCTGCCATTGGTGCTCATTCTATCTCTGAGGAAGCTGCGAGGTTTTCTCCTTTATGGTTTCCTCGAGGAAAAATCTTTATGTCTATTGTCTCTTGTGAATGATTGTTGTGCATGGTAGTCTCTTAGATAATATCCTAAGATCATATTGTCTAAATGATAAAAATCTAACAGTTGTTCATAGTTGTCATTCCTTGCTCTTGCCTACTTCCCTCTTTGTGTTTTTCGTCTGTATTTTTAGTGCTCAAAAACTGTGGATCCCTCCTGGAGCTTCTTGTCATTGGATTGTTTTGGGAGGGGTTGGAAACCCCCCTGTAGAATCCCCCATTTTCGTGCTCTTGCTTCCAATGAAAGGGATTCCCTCACTGCCAAATGGAGGGAAGATCCATGTGTGATGCTGGTTACTTAAACCCTCATTGATCTCCAGCATCATAGGTTTGCTCCAAGCCACTATCCCATAGCGTTGTAGTGAAAGAAATTAATTTCGCAACAACATCATCCACTCAATGCACTTAATTGTTTGGTTGAGTTATATTTTATAAATTTTGTATTAGATTTTATTTCGTGTCCATTTAATTTAATTTCAAAGCTCTTGCATTTGATTTCTTGTAGTTACAATCACCAACGGAGGAATTAATGACCTAAATCGATAGATATGGTCACCTTCTGTCGAGTTTCCTCCTAAGATGATTGGGCTAGTTCTGATTGTTTTGTGTATTTTCCAGCATTAGATTAGGCTAGAATAGGATTCAATCCCACACATACTGTGCTTGCACCTCTAAGTTTACAAATCCTAGTCGATAATTTAATGTCAAATTAATTAGCATATAATTTTACCGACTTTTTCCATAAGCAAGTATAACAAGAGGCACATAGTGGCAATCACCCTGACATTGCCATTTCCATTTGCATGGAAAAGGAAGGGAAAGTTGAAGCTAATGCTACCAGCTATAAGTTTTGCATGAAAAAAATATACCATAGGTCTTTTGAATCAATTAAATGACATTTTCAAAGCTATAAATATGTTGAATGTCAAGCCTTTGGTATCGATTAATCAACAATCGAAAAGAAGTAGGGTAAAAAAAAGATTGGTTGTGCTGACAACATATGGAGAAAACAAGGTGCAAAAGGAAAAAACAAAACATAAACCTCAACAAAAAATTTTGCTTGTCTGCAAATGTTGCAACATAAATTGTTGTTGGATATGCATTTTTTCTATTTGTTCTTAGAACAATGACAGTGTCGAGGATGTGTTAACCATAACAACTTGAAAAACAAAATTTTGAAAATGCAATATTGTTAGATTTGCACAAAGAATTTGATATAGTAAAGTGATTGCACATACATGAATTATTGCAATAAGATATTTGTCAATTATGCCATGATTGAAAAGAACCAACAATGAAGCGAGAAGAGTTGTGGTCAACACAACAAGGAAAGGCCTTGCGACTCGTATGGCTCTGCAATCACGATCTGTAATTTTTTAAGGATCTGATCCAGATCGTATCCCAGCTCCTTTGAAGCTACTCTGAACCAGTTCAGAGAACACCTCTGTAGCTAATTTGAACTAGATCGGCCCACACGTACTGAGCCTAAGATCGATTACCTTTGTGCCATCTCTGATCCTACATGCAGGGCTTCTCCTGCGTTGTGTTGATTAGATATGTAGCATGCAACTGAGTTGTCTTCAGGATTTGGCAGGGAAGCAGTAGGAATGGAGCCACCTCTGGATCTGAGCCCGGAGAAGCGACGCAGACTCTTAGATGAAGCTTTCATTAATTTGGTGGCCACTACTTCACCCCCATCCTTTCTCGTCCTGAAATCCTCCAGAGATGTGAATTTTGTGAAGCGAGCTATCACCCCTAGGATCTAGATCACATCGGCAGCTTCGAGACTAAAATCTCTTGCTCTGAGTGAGAAAGCACTGATAGGCCAGTTCATAGGTATTTAGCCTTTGCCAAATACTATGGAGGTCTGGATAAATAAGAATTGGATGCCCCTGATTTCTAGGGGGCTGTAACACTGCTTCTGCGAAAAGGATTTTTTTTCCCTTTTGTTTGAAAGAAAAGATGACAGAGATCTTATCTTCAGGAGTGGTCCCTCTATCATGGGTCCTCATGGTTTATATCTAAACCGATGGAGCCTCTCTTTCGGTCCAGAAAAGGATGTGCCATCGACGGTCCCATTTTGGGTTCGTCTTCCACACCTACCCTTGCATTGCTGGAACGACGAAACACTACAAGCTATAGGGAACTCTCTTGAAAATTACATTGACAAAGAGGAACCAAAGGGATATTTTTTTTCTTGTGCAAGGATCCGTGTTGAAGTAGATCTGGAGAAAGGACTGCCAGAGGTAGTAAATTTGCACATGACGGATGGGAGCACATGCAAAAGGTGGATTATGAGCAGCTACCGTGCAAGTGTAAGAAGTTCCATAAGTACGGACACTTTGTCAAAAATTTCCCAAAGGTTGTTCAAGAAATCTTGGAAAAAAATAAAGAAGAAGGTTGGAAACAATTAAAAAAGGGGAAGAAAATATCCTCCAGTAGCAAATGAAGCGCAACAAAAGACAAGCAATGAGAAGCCCAAAGAAGCAGAAAATGCCCCGAACAACAATCAATTCAAGGCACTGCTTATAGAAGAAGGTGAAATCCCGCCTTTGAAAAAAATAACAGTTTAAATTGAAGAAGAATAAGAGCAGGAAACCACGAGAATCCTTCCTAAGTATCCCATAAATGAAAGGAGCGATAATGCCCCGAAAGGGTACACAACACCAGGGGGAACCTGGGAAGAGATGGTAAAAAACAGTAGATTCATGCCTCAAGGATACTCTCCAGAGCGATTGCCCTCGCAAGGATGTCAAGAAACACATGAAGTGGCTTTGCATCCAACCACAAGACAAAGGAAGTTGCAAAGATATATAAGAGAGCAAGAAGCAGAAAGAGAGATGGAGCTAGGAATTTAGAGAAGTCTTGAGGAAACAAAGATCCTCCAGAACACCAAAAATATAGGAGGAGAAAGAACCAACGGCAGATCCCGAGCAGGATCACAATTAGTAAAGAAATGTTGAAAATCGTCACTTGGAACTGCATGGGTCTGGGAGGCATAAGCAAAGTAGAAGCAATAAAGGAGATAATAAAATCCAAGAGGCCAGCCATACTACTGCTCCAAGAGACAAAAATGCTAGACGTGGAGGCTATGGCACTTTCATGTCGCTTCTGGAAAAACATCACAGGCAAAGCCATTAGCTCCAAAGGAGCACCTGGGGGAATAGTCACCGTTA
Organism: Pseudotsuga menziesii; assembly: GCA_001517045.1. Classification (NCBI taxonomy): domain Eukaryota; kingdom Viridiplantae; phylum Streptophyta; class Pinopsida; order Pinales; family Pinaceae; genus Pseudotsuga; species Pseudotsuga menziesii. The sequence goes on along the minus strand of LPNX010344793.1, from coordinate 1,003,860 downwards.
TCTCAGGTAAATCCTTGGTTAAATATAGTAGGGAAATCCATCACTGGATATTGATAGAAATTCAGGATAAGGAGGACCTAATCCCAACATACATCTGTAATGTATATGGGACAACTCACTACAGGGAGAAGATAACATTATGGGAAGATCTAAACAATATAAAGGAAGAGTTGTGTGGGAAATATCTCATCATCGTCGGGGACTTCAATACAACTAAGGCACAAAGTGAGAAGAGATGAGGATCAAAGGCCAAGGATCCTTTTGGCGAGAAGATGGAGGACATGATGGCATATCTGGATATGCTCGACATCCCTTTGAAGAATGGGAAGTACACTTGGAGCAACAAAAGAATTGGAATAGGGCACATAGCGGCAAGGCTAGACAGATTCCTGGTAAGATCCACCTTCTTGCAGAAAGATCTCATGCCTACCTCTATTGCTCTCCCTTAAGTAGTGTCAGACCATAAACCATTAGCTCTAATCTTATCCCCTCCAACCAATCTAGGGCCCATCCCATTCAGATTTAATCCGATTTGGCTGCATGATGATAAAATAATGGATTTAATTCAAAGGGAGTGGAACCTCCAACATTTGGGTCCCCCAGTTACATCTGGGAATCAAAACTAAGAGCAGTGATAGCAACTTTAAAGAAATGGGTGAAGGATAGCTTTGAGGACCCAAATAAGAAAAAAATCAACCTTCAAAGGGAACTAGAAGCTATGCAAATCAGAATGGAAGTGGAAGAGGTGTCTTCAGAGCATTTGATGAAGGAGAAAGAGCTAAACATTAGAATCCTAAAGGCAACAAGATGGATAGAGAAGGTATTGAGAATAAAATCCAGGCAGACATGGCTGAAGGGTGGAGACAGCAATACCGAGTACTTTCACAAGCAAGCGAAGATCCAACAAAGCTACAATGCCATAAAGGAATTGAAGGATAATAATGGAAACATGATAACCAGGCATGAAGATCTTAAGGATCATTCCCACATCCATTTCCAAGAACTATATATAGACACGGGCGAGACAGATTTGGAAGCACAATTGGATCTACTCCATGGCATACCATCGATCATTAAAGATGAACAAAACAAGGAGTTGGAAAAAACCATTATGGAATATGAGATAAGAAAGGAAATTTGGTCACTCCATGTTGATAAAATACCGGGGCTAGACGGCTTCACTATTAACTTTTACAGAGCATCATGGGAGATAATAAAATAAGATATGAAAAAAAATGCTAAACTGGACAAGGAAAAAAGACAAGATTGGGGGGGCGCAACAGACTCTTCCTTCCTGGCTTTGATTCCAAAATAAAAGAGTCCTTCAACACTTGACAGATTCAGACTAATCTCATTATGCAACACTTCTTACAAAATCATGTCAAAAATCTTAGCTACGAGAATGAAAAGCATCATGGGTCACCTCATCTCATATTCGCAAGGAGGTTTCATAGCAGGGCGCTAGATCTTGGATAACATCATTATCGTTCAAGAAGCAATACACTCCAGCATGGAAAGGAAGCAACAAGGTATGGACATCAAACTGGACATGGCAAATGCATTTGATAGGGTAAATCACTTTTTTCTTTTTGAAATCATGTCTAAGTTTGGATTTTCCAAAAGATTTGTAAACTAGGTAAAATCTTGTATAAGAAGGTAGTGGATAGCACCATTAGTAAATGGTAGACCCACTAAATTCTTCAGGCATCCAGGGGGCTCCGGTAAGACTACCTGATGTCCACTTTCCTCTACCTCTTGGTGACTGAAGCTTTGAGCAGAAAGCTACAGCTTCTACAGGAGTCTAGAGATCTAAAAGGTTTGAAGATAACCACAGGCGTGAGAGTTTCCAATCATGTGTAGTTCGATGATGATACCATTATGCAAGGAGGAGCATCTGTCATAATTTCCCGAAGATTCAACTTAGTTATGTCCACTTTTCTTAAAGCCACTAATGGTAAAATAAACTCAATAAAATCCAAGGTTTATGGCTAGAACTGCCCTCAGAGAATGCTGGCAAAGATAGCAAGGACCCTTGGCTTTGAAGGAATTGCAACTTGGAACACTTTCAACTACCTTGGGATCCCAATTTTCAAAGGGAAGAAAAGGGTTCTTGACTGGTAGGGGATGATTGATAAGACCAAGAACAAAATAAATTCATGGGGGATAAGGTGGCTAAATCCGGCTAGAAATCTCATCCTTATCAATTCTATACTCTCTTCTTACCCTATTTACTCTTGCTTGATCTCACTAGCTCCAAACAAATCATGAAAGAGTTTACTAGAGAAATCACAAAATTTATGTGGCAAGGAGGCAAATCAGATAGTCTCAAAAAATTCCACTTGGTGAATTGGGAAACTATCTTAAACCAAAAATCTATGGTGGATCTCGAATACCAAATCCAAGTAATATGAATTTATCTCTTGGAGCTAAAATTATCTTGAGAATTGTAACGAGAGAAGGAGCATGGTGGAAGGAAATCATCCAAAAGAAATATCTAACAGGCACCAGAAAGAGATGTCTTGACAACATCAACATGGATAGGAAAGGCTCACCAATCTGGGAGTTGTGTAAAAATGTGACCTATATCATCACAGAGAAATTAATTTGGACACTAGGCAATGACAAATGCATTAAAATCTGGATCGATCATTGCTCCTCTGTCCCTCCTGTCATTTTACCGCAGGCATTCCCAGACTTAAGGCAACATATGGAGAGTCTGAACATACACTCGTTGTTTGATATATTAGAGTGGACAAGTACTAGGAGGTGGTCTAGCTGGCAAGAGATGGATCTTGGTCAGATCAACGCAAACTTCAACGCCCTCAGCATCATTCCTTCTTGGCTTTGATTCCAAAATAAAACAGTCCTTCAACACTTGACAGATTCAGACTAATCTCATTATTCAACACTTCTTACAAAATCATGTCAAAAATCTTAGCTACAAGAATGAAAAGCATCATGGGTCGCCTCATCTCATATTTGCAAGGAGGTTTCATAGCAGAGTGCCAGATCTTGGATAACATCATTATCATTCAAGAAGCAATACACTCCAGCATGGAAAGGAAGCAATAAGGTATGGACATCAAACTGGACATGGCAAATGCATTTGATAGGGTAAATCACTTTTTTCTTTTTGAAATCGTGTGTAAGTTTGGATTTTCCAAAAGATTTGTAAACTAGGTAAAATATTGTATGAGGTAGTGGATAGCACCATTAGTAAATGGTAGACCCACTAAATTCTTCAGGCAACCAGGGGGCTCCGGTAAGGCTACCCGATGTCCGCTTTCCTCTACCTCTTGGTGGCTGAAGCTTTGAGCGCCAGAAAGCAACAGCTTCTGCAGGAGTCTAGAGATCTAAAAGGTCTGAATATAACCAGAGGCGTGATAGTTTCCAATCATGTGCAGTTCGATGATGATACCATTCTGGTAGGAGGAGCATCTGTCATAATTTCCCGAAGATTCAACTTAGTTCTGTCCACTTTTCTTAAAGCCACTGATGTTAAAATAAACTCAATAAAATCCAAGGTTTATGGCTAGAAATGCCCTCAGAGAATGCTGGAAAAGATAGCAAGGACCCTTGGCTTTGAAGGAATTGCAACTTGGATCTCTTTCAACTACCTTGGGATCCCAATTTTCGAAGGGAAGAAAAAGGTTCCTGACTGGCAAGGGATGATTGATAAGACCAAGAACAAAATCAATTCATGGGGGATAAGGTGGCTAAATCCAGCTAGAAATCTCATCCTTATCAGTTCTATACTCTCTTCTTACCCTATTTACTCTTGCTTGATCTCACTAGCTCCAAAAGAATCATGAAAGAGTTTACTAGAGAAATTAGAAAATTTATGTGGCAAGGAGGCAAATCAGACAGTCTCAAAAAATTCCACTTGGTGAATTGGGAAACTATCTGTAAACCAAAAATCTATGGTGGATCTGGAATACCAAACCCAAGTAATATGAATTCATCTCTTGGAGCTAAAATTATCTCGAGAATTGTAACTAGAGAAGGAGCCTGGTGGAAGGAAATCATCCAAAAGAAATATCTAACAGGCACCAGAAAGAGATGTCTTGACAATATCAACATGGACAGGAAAGGCTCACCAATCTGGGAGTTGTGTAAAAATGTGACCTATATCATCACAGAGAAATTAATTTGGACACTAGGCAACGACAAATGCATTAAAATCTGGATCGATCATTGCTCCTCTGTCCCTCCTGTCATTTTACCGCAGGCATTCCCAGACTTAAGGCAGCATATGGAGAGTCTGAACATACACTCGTTGTTTGATATATTAGAGTGGACAAGTACCAGGAGATGGTCTAGCCGACATGAGATGGATCTTGGTCTGATCAATGCAAACTTCAACACCCTCAGCATCATTCCTTCCTTGCTTTGATTCCAAAATAAAACAGTCCTTCAACACTTGACAGATTCAGACTAATCTCATTATGCAACACTTCTTACAAAATCATGTTAAAAATCTTAGCTACAAGAATGAAAAGCATAATGGGTCGCCTCATCTCATATTCGCAAGGAGGTTTCATAGCAGGGTGCCAGTTCTTGGATAACATCGTTATCATTCAAGAAGCAATACACTCTAGCATGGAAAGGAAGCAACAAGGTATGGACATCAAACTAGACATGGAAAATGCATTTGATAGGGTAAATCACTTTTTTCTTTTTGAAATCATGTCTAAGTTTGGATTTTCCAAAAGATTTGTAAACTAGGTAAAATCTTGTATAAGCAGGTAGTGGATAGCACCATTAGTAAATGGTAGACCCACTAAATTATTCAGGCATCCAGGGGGCTCCGGTAAGGCTACCCAATGTCCACTTTCCTCTACCTCTTGGTGGCTAAAGCTTTGAGCAGAAAGCTACAGCTTCTGCAGGAGTCTAGAGATCTAAAAGGTCTAAAGATAACCATAGGCGTGAGAGTTTCCAATCATGTGCAGTTCGATTATGATACCATTCTAGTAGGAGGAGCATCTGTCATAATTTGCCGAAGATTCAACTTAGTTGTGTCCACTTTTTTTAAAGCCACTGATGCTAAAATAAACTCAATAAAATCCAAGGTTTATGGCTAGAACTTCCCTCAGAGAATGCTGGAAAAGATAGCAAGGACCCTTTGCTTTTAAGGAATTGCAACTTGGAACTCTTTCAACTACCTTGGGATCCCAATTTTCAAAGGGAAGAAAAGGGTTCCTGACTGGCAGGGGATGATTGATAAGACCAAGAACAAAATCAATTCATGGGGCATAAGGTGGCTAAATCCAACTAGAAAGCTCATCCTTATCAATTCTATACTCTCTTCTTACCCTATTTACTCTTGCTCGATCTCACTAGCTCCAAAAAAATCATGAAAGAGTTTACTAGAGAAATCACAAAATTTATGTGGCAAGGAGGCAAATCAGACAATCTCAAAAAATTCCACTTGGTGAATTGGGAAATTGTCTGTAAACCAAAAATATATGGTGGATCTCGAATACCAAATCCAAGTAATATGAATTTATCTCTTAGAGCTAAAATTATCTCGAGAATTGTAACGAGAGAAGGAGCTTGGTGGAAGGAAATCATCCAAAATAAATATCTAACAGGCACCAGAAAGAGATGTCTTGACAATATCAACATGGACAGGAAAGGCTCACCAATATGGGAGTTGAGTAAAAATGTGACCTATATCATCACAGAGAAATTAATTTGGACACTAGGCAATGACAAATGCATTAAAATCTGGATCGATCATTGCTCCTCTGTCCCTCCTGTCATTTTACCGCAGGCATTCCCGGACTTAAAGCAGCATATGGAGAGTCTGAACATACACTCGTTGTTTGATATATTAGAGTGGACAAGTACTAGGAGGTGGTCTAGATAGCATGAGATGGATCTTGGATAGATCAACGCAAACTTCAACGCCCTCAGCATCGTTCCTTCCTGGATTTGATTCCAAAATAAAACAGTCCTTCAACACTTGATAGATCTAGACTAATCTCATTATTCAACACTTCTTACAAAATCATGTCAAAAATCTTAGCTACAAGAATGAAAAGCATCATGGGTCGCCTCATCTCATATTCGCAAGGAGGTTTCATAGCAGGGTGCCAGATCTTGGATAACATCATTATCGTTCAAGAAGCAATACACTCCAGCATGGAAAGGAAGTGTTTGTGCCAGAAATTGTTTCCAAGGCCAGAGAAACAAGCCAACACAATCTCAAATGAAACTTGATAAAACAAAGTAGGTTTTAAGTTTTCTGGAAAGTTTTAGTGGTTGTAAACTTTTGGGGAAAGACAGGGAATACACTCATGAGCAAAGTAATAACTAAATCATAAACAAAAGAATATAAAGATGCATAATACATTCAACAAGATCCAACAGAAGACAGTATTGAAGTTTATTCATAAAAGACAAGCATCACCAGCATATAAACATAAACCAGTAATGAGTATATAAATTAAGCAACTAAACAAGCTGAACAATGAAGCCAACACAAAACTGAAGGGTGAAAAGTGTCATATATCTCATAATTTCATCATCAAATGCATACAAGAGTTTTGATACTTAACTCATGAACAAGTCTGCAGACCTCCTGAAGCTATCCCAAAAATCGAACCTCTCTTCAGTCCCTTTGTCCCTATTTTATAATTACAAAAAAGTAGTTCCATCTCCCCTTCATTAGGTCGAAATTGAAACTACCTAGCAGTTACATTAACTAACTAATTCAACTAATTGACTAAAAATAGCAAATCAGATTCCTGGCAAATATTACGAATTTCTGGAAAATAGGTGTCAAAGAAGCTTCCATATCTCTCAATTAGTGACACCTGGGTAAAAAATGAGAGAGGTTTTTGTGAATGGGTCCGTGATGGAAAAAAACCTCTCTTGGTTTTTAAAAATTCATCTCCAATAAATCAGAATATGCCCCGTAAAATGAACAGTAAAACAGGAAAATATTAAATATTTAAAATCCCTGAAAAATAGGTTGCAAAGATTAAACTGAATATTTCAAACCTTGATAGCTGTTGCAAAAATGAGAGAGGTTTTTGTATATGGGTATCTCATGAACAAAAATCTCTTTTTGTTTTCAAAAATTCCTCTCCATCAGCTCGTGATATGCATTTGACTTCAATAACTCAAAACAGGAAAAACTGAGCAGAATTCTCAGTAATGTTTTGCATTCCAAATAAATAGCACTAGCAGAAATTCAAAGTTTCCATCATTCTTCTTTTCTGAGATCTGCTCAGTGCATTGACATTATCTCCAAAGGTCAAATGTGTGCCTATGCTTAAATTCTCTGTGTTTTGTCTTATTGATCCAAGAAACAACTTTGACTCATTATCTATAATCTGATGTTTGATAGGAAACTGTGAGTTGCTTAAATGTACATTTAGATTATTAGTGATATTTTCTTCATCTGAACGGAATGCTGATACTTTTAGTACTTTGTCAATGACCTATCAGCTTCTTTTCTTCCTTAAGCCTCTAAGATTTTAATAACCAACTTTTCTCAATCTTCTTTGACTGCTCCCTTTGTCTTCTAATACAGGAAAATTTCACCACAAGGTGAAATGATTTAGGTCACAGAGGATTCAATTTTCTTCACTAAGACTGTGGGTGAAATTTAACTATCATTCAATCTTTCATGGAAAACAACTGACCGCTGACCATCTCCAGAATGCACTAGACCACCTGTGTATTGAGACTCGGTGCCAAGGATAATCATTAAATCATTCTAGTGCCAACTATGAGCAATGCCTGTACTGAAAAGTTTGGAGCTACTAACTGTTTAGATCAGCTTGTGGTTTCTAGGATAAGATGAAGCTGGTTTATATAGCAGAGGGGATGATATAAACATAATCCTAGGTCTGCTCACTTATTGCTCCCTGTAGCTTTTTAGCACTAAAACGAGTCAACTTAGCCCTTAATGAGATCAGGTCTTCATGCATTCTCAGATGTTTGGCTTCTTCATTACATTGTGCACTAGTAGCAGATTTATTTATGAAGTTTAAGCAACATAAAATGCACACTTTTTCACCGCATCCTCTTTTCAAACTTCAGCAGAGGAATGGTTCAATATAGAGCTATTTTTCAATCTTCCACTCAGCAGAACATCTCAGAATGTCTTAAACGGTTATCTCCTCAAAAGGAATCCCTTTTAAAGACATAATTTAACATTTCCCTTAACTAATTTTGACAGAAATGACTTCAAGGAGAAAGCCCCAACTCTGCTCTATAATGGCAACCTCCGGTTTTTTGGAAGATGTCTTCGTTCCAGCGTCTCCACCAGCTCCATAATATTTAATTTAGAACATCTTCCCCAAAAATCTTGCCTTATTTCGCTCACTATCATCATTTGCCAGAAATTTGCATCCAGTTGCCAGAACATTTGCCAGAATCTCTCTCACATGAGACTAACGCCTGTTTACATGAAAAAAACTTGGCAGAACATATATCAAACATGACCAATGATTTATTTAACATTTTAGGAGCAAAATCCCAAAAAAATCGGACTGAAAAATGACCATTCTAGCAAAAAACGATTTTCTTGTAGCGCTACAGTGTTAATTTTTGGCAGTTGCGCTCCCAGAATAATTTAAACTCAATTTTGGCACTGTTTTACAACTTTTTTCCATTTTGCATGAAGTTTACATGATGTTTGAATGATAGGTATGCTTTTAGTATGATTTGTGAGTCCATTATTCAATATGATGACCTTGAAACCCTTCAAAAGCTAACAAAGGAAGAACAATAATGAACCTAAAGGCAAAAAGCACTCGAAAAATTTCACTAAATACCAAAATTTTTATAATAAGTGAAAGGATAAACTCAAGAAAATAAGCAAACTAAAATAAAAATAACAAGCAAACATAAAAAAGGTAGAAACAAGTTCCTGACTTAACATCTGGCTCCAGCTGCGGGATGAAGTCCTCCCTGTGAGGCTTCAAGAACCTGTAGACCAGTGCCTTCTGTAACCAAAACTGCCTGCTTTTCTGTAAAACATCCATTGGGCTATGGAGTCTTTATTCAATCCTTCACACACTGATATATACAATGAAAACAAATCTCTTTCGTGAGGAATCTTCCATCTACTGAATCAAATTGAAATCCCATTTCCAATGTAACAAAGAAAAAATTTGATCAACCCACCAAAATTTGTTTCCAACTCCATATATATATATAATCAGAAATATTGGAAAACATGAAGAGCAGAGATTTAACAACTTATACCCACTTTCATCAAATAGTGTCTCTGAAATAACAGATTTATAACCTGGTATTGACTCTAAATAATCTGCTACTGGATCATAAAAACTTCCACAAGTTACCTCTTCTTGCTCTATGAAAAAGACAAGCTGTCCATAAGAATATTTTGTTCCATGAATATCAATCAGGCATTGGCGATAAAAGACATTAGGATCAGCGTGAATTTGCTCTGTAAATTTTTGAATAGTATCACCAATAATGTCAACACTTTGAACCTCCTTTTCCACACTGTCTTCAAATAAATGACTATCAGGCATTGGCTTTTGTTGTTCGAGAATAATAGACTGAATGCATTCTTGAATCTGCTGATCAGATTTTGACCTATCACACACCTCACAGATTTCTGGGTCTTTCTTTTCAATTTCATCATCATATCTATTAAAAATTAGACCATCTTCATAATGATTTTGAACAGCAGATTTATTATAACCATGAATATAAACAACTTCTAAAAAATTTTGAACAGCTTGGCCTTCATCAAATTTAGTATCAAAACCAAAAGGAATAGAATCTAATTCATCACAGAATTCTTGTCTTGAAACCCTAATCTCTTCATCATAACAAGGAGTATTCTTAGAAATTTCAAATGATGATGCTAAAGGTTCATCTTTTCCTTCAATACAAAGCTGATCTTTAACACAATAATGATTTTCAACAGTTTGTTGAACTAGAGATTGATCTTCAAAAGGATTAGCATTCAATCGGTTATTAAGGCTGTTGAAATCATTATGAGAATATTCCAAACTATCTCAACTGATCTCATCACCTGAATAATCCTCAAACTGACCTAAAACAACAACTTGATTATCATAATGATCATGGCATTCTTCCTTTACTGTAGTATCTGAAAATGTTACCTTTTCATCTTCAACAAATTCTGAAACTTCAACTTCTTTATGACATGTTTTGAACCCTTGATTGCACTCATCATCATGATTTTTTAAATCAGAAATTGTGTTATAAACATCAGCCTGCTCACAACAATATTTTAAAAAGAGTTCAGCTCAGTACAAATACTTACAACGTTTCCGAAAGCATGTGTGGAATTCTTTCAGTGAAGAAATGCTAGCAGCGGGAAGAGAAAAATATCAATCTCGTGCATCTTGGTCAAGTGAATACATGAACATCTTCATGAGCACATCTTCATGCTGGATATTTAACTGGACCATACATTGATGAAATTTGATCAGGTGATCTGATGGATTATCCTCTTTTCTTTCTCTAAACCGTGGAAGACAATCTCCCCAAACATCCATAATAGGTACTGGATTTGGAAAACCTGGAATATCAGAAAAATTGAAAGGTGCAAACCTTCGAGCCACAATAGCTTCCATGGACATTGGCCTATACATCTTGAAATAGTGGAGTCGCCAATTAATTTGTCAAGACAGATTTAGTTTCCTCTCCTTAGAAAGAGAAAGGGGTGACAGTAGTTCAAATTAATGAGGGCTGCATAAAGCTGTGGATGACTGAAACCTTCTAAGTATTCCAACTCCTCTAGTAGCCACTGTGTCAAACTTTGGTGAAAAATAGCCTTCAAAAAGTGCTGGTTTAAGTTCACCTCTTAAACCAGTAAAAATGATAAGTATCCCAGGGAAGATATGTCTTCAACTTCGTCCCCAGCAACGGCGCCAAAGATGTTTGTGCCAGAAATTGTTTCCAAGGCTAGAGAAACAAGCCAACACAATCTCAAATGAAACTTGATAAAACAAAGTAGGTTTTAAGTTTTCTGGAAAGTTTTAGTGGTTGTAAACTTTTGGGGAAAGACAGGGAATACACTCATGAGCAAAGTAATAACTAAATCATAAACAAAAGAAGATAAAGATGCATAATACATTCAACAAGATCCAACAGAAGACAGTATTGAAGTTCATTCATAAAAGACAAGCATCACCAGCATATAAACATAAACCAGTAATGAGTATATAAATTAAGCAACTAAACAAGATAAACAATGAATCCAACACAGAACTGAAGGGTGAAAAGTGTCATATATCTCATAATTTCATCATCAAATGCATACACGAGTTTTGATACTTAACTCATGAACAAGTCTGCAGACTTCCTGAAGCTATCCCAAAAATCGAACCTCTCTTCAGTCCCTTTGTCCCTCTTTTATAATTACAAAAAAGTAGTTCCATATCCCCTTCATTAGGTCGAAATTGAAACTACCCAGCAGTTACATTAACTAACTAATTCAACTAATTGACTAAAAATAGCAAATCGGATTCCTGGCAAATATGACGAATTTTTGGAAAATAGGTGTCAAAGAAGCTTCCATATCTCTCAATTCGTGATACTTGTGTAAACACTGAGAGAGGTTTTTGTGAATGGATCTGTTATGGACAAAAACCTCTCTTTGTTTTTAAAAATTCATCTCCAATCAATCATAATATGTCCCGTAAAATGAACACTAAAACAGGAAAATATTAAATATTTAAAATCCCTGAAAAATAGGCTGCAAAGATTAAACTGAATATTTCAAACCTTAATATATGTTGCAAAAATGAGAGAGGTTTTTGTAGATGGGTATCTCATGAACAAAAACCTCTTTTTGTTTTCAAAAATTCCTCTCCATCAGCTCGTTATCTGCATTTGACTTAAATAACTCAAAACAGGAAAAACTGAGCAGAATTCTCAGTAATTTTTTGCATTCCAAATAAATAGCACTAGCAGAAATTCAAAGTTTCCATCATTCTTCTTTTCTGAGATCTGCTCAGTGCATTGACATTATCTCCAAAGTTCAAATGTGTGCCTGTGCTTAAATTCTCTGTGTTTTGTCTTATTGATCCAAGAAACAACTTTGACTCATTATCTATAATCTGTTGTTTGATAGGAAACTGTGAGTTGCTTAAATGTACATTCAGATTATTAGTGATATTTTCTCCATCTGAACTGAATGCTGATACTTTCAGTACTTTGTCAATGACCTATCAGCTTCTTTTCTTCTTTAAGCCTCTAAGATTTTAATAACCAGCTTTTCTCAATCTTCTTTGACTGCTCCCTTTGTCTTCTAATACAGGAAAATTTCACCACAAGGTGAAATGATTTAGGTCACAGAGGATTCAATTTTCTTCACTAAGACTGTGGGTGAAATTTAACTGTCATTCAATCTTTCATGGAAAACAACTGACCGCTGACCATCTCCAGAATGCACTGGACCACCTGTGTATTGAGACTCGGTGCCAAGGATAATCATTAAATCATTCTAGTGCCAACTATGAGCAATGCATAACCTGAAAAGTTTGGAGCTGCTAACTATTTAGATCAGCTTGTGGTTTCTAGGATAAGATGAAGCTGGTTTATATAGCAGAGGGGATGATATAAAAATAATCTTAGGTCTGCTCACTTATTGCTCGCTGTATCTTTTTAGCACTAAAACGAGTCAACTTAGCCCTTAATGAGATCAGGTCTTCATGTATTCTCAGATGTTTGGCTTCTTCATTACATTGTGCACCAGTAGCAGATTTATTTATGAAGTTTAAGCAACATAAAATGCACACTTTTTCACTGCATCCTCTTTTCAAACTTCAGCAGAGGAATGGTTCAATATAGAGCTATTTTTCAATCTTCCACTCAGCAGAACATCTCAGAATGTCTTAAACGGTTATCTCTTCAAAATGAATCCCTTTTAAAGACATAATTTAACATTTCCCTTAACTAATTTTGATAGAAATGACTTCAAGGAGAAAGCCCCAACTCTGCTCTATAAGAGCAACCTCCGGTTTTTTGGAAGATGTCTTCGTTCCAGCGTCTCCACCAGCTCCATAATATTTAATTTAGAACATCTTCCCCAAAAATCTTGCCTTATTTCGCTCACTATGATCATTTGCCAGAAATTTGCATCCAGTTGCCAGAACAGTTGCCAGAATCTCCCTCACATGAGACTGACGCCTATTTACATGAAAAAAACTTGGCAAAACATATATCAAACATGACCAATGATTTATTTAACATTTTAGGAGCAAAATCCCCAAAAAATCGGACTGAAAAATGACCATTCTGGCAAAAAACGATTTTCTTGTAGTGCTGCAGTGTTAATTTTTGGCAATTGTGCTACCAGAATAATTTAAACTCAATTTTGGCACTGTTTTACAACTTTTTTCCATTTTGCATGAATTTTACGTGATGTTTGAATGATGGGTATGCTTTTAATATGATTTGTGAGTCCATTATTCAATATGATGACCTTGAAACCCTTCAAAAGCTAACAAAGGAAAAACAATAATGAACCTAAAGGCAAAAGGCACTCGAAAAATTTCACTAAATACCAAAATTTTTATAATTAGTGAAAGGATAAACTCAAGAAAATAAGCAAACTAAAATAAAAATAACAAGCAAACATAAAAAAGGTAGAAACAAGTTCCTGACTTAACAGGAAGCAACAAGGTATGGACATCAAACTAGACATGGCAAATGCATTTGATAGGGTAAATCAATTTTTTCTTTTTGAAATCATGTGTAAGTTTGGATTTTCCAAAAGATTTGTAAACTAGGTAAAATATTGTATAAGCAGGTAGTGGATAGCACCATTAGTAAATGGTAGACCCACTAAATTCTTTAGGCAACCATGGGGCTCCGGTAAGGCTACCCGATGTCTGCTTTCCTCTACCTCTTGGTGGTTGAAGCATTGAGCAGAAAGCTACAGCTTCTGCAGCAGTCTAGAGATTTAAAAGGTCTGAAGATAACCAGAGGCGTGAGAGTTTCCAATCATGTGCAGTTCGATGATGATACCATTCTGGTAGGAGGAGCATCTATCATAATTTCCCGAAGATTCAACTTAGTTCTATCCACTTTTCTTAAAGCCACTGATGGTAAAATAAACTCAATAAAATCCAATGTTTATGGCTAGAAATGCCCTCATAGAATGCTGGCAAAGATAGCAAGGACCCTTGGCTTTGAAGGAATTGCAACTTGGAACACTTTCAACTACCTTGGGATCCCAATTTTCAAAGGGAAGAAAAGGGTTCCTGACTGGCAGGGGATGATTGATAAGACCAAGAACAAAATCAATTCATGGGGGATAAGGTGGCTAAATCCAGCTAGAAATCTCATCCTTATCAGTTCTATACTCTCTTCTTACCCTATTTACTCTTGCTCGATCTCACTAGCTCCAAAAAAATCATGAAAGAGTTTACTAGATAAATCACAAAATTTATATGGCAAGGAGGCAAATCAGACAGTCTCAAAAAATTCCACTTGGTGAATTGGGAAACTGTCTATAAACCAAAAATATATGGTGGATCTGGAATACCAAATCCAAGTAATATGAATTTATCTCTTGGAGCTAAAATTATCTCGAGAATTGTAATGAGAGGAGCCTGGTGGAAGGAAATCATCCAAAAGAAATATCTAACAGGCACCAGAAAGAGATGTCTTGACAATATCAACATGGACAGGAAAGGCTCACCAATCTGGGAGTTGTGTAAAAATGTGACCTATATCATCATAGAGAAATTAATTTGGACACCAGGCAACGACAAATGCATTAAAATCTGGATCGATCTTTGCTCCTCTGTCCCTCCTGTCATTTTACCGCAGGCATTCCCAGACTTAAGGCAGCATATGGAGAGTCTGAACATACACTCGTTGTTTGATATATTAGAGTGGACAAGTACCAGGAGGTGGTCTAGCTGGCACGAGATGGATCTTGGTCAGATCAACGCAAACTTCAAAGCCCTCAGCATCGTTCCTTCTTGGCTTTGATTCCAAAATAAAACAGTCCTTCAACACTTAACAGATTTAGACTAATCTCATTATGCAACACTTCTTACAAAATCATGTCAAAAATCTTAGCTACAAGAATGAAAAGCATCATGGGTCGCCTCATCTCATATTCGCAAGGAGGTTTCATAGCAGGGTGCCAGATCTTGGATAACATCAGTATCGTTCAAGAAGCAATACACTCTAGCATGGAAAGGAAGCAACAAGGTATGGACATCAAACTGGACATGGGAAATGCATTTGATAGGGTAAGTCACTTTTTTCTTTTTGAAATCATGTCTAAGTTTGGATTTTCCAAAAGATTTGTAAACTAGGTAAAATCTTGTATAAGCAGGTAGTGGATAGCACCATTAGTAAATGGTAGACCCACTAAATTCTTTAGGCAACCAGGGGGCTCTGGTAAGGCTACCCGATGTCCGCTTTCCTCTACCTCTTGGTGGCTGAAGATTTGAGCAGAAAGCTACAGCTTCTGCAGGAGTCTACAGATCTAAAAGGTCTGAAGATAACCACAGGCGTGAGAGTTTCCAATCATGTGCAATTCGATGATGATATCATTCTGCTAGGAGGAGCATCTGTCATCATTTCCTGAAGATTAAACTTAGTTTTGTTCACTTTTCTTAAAGCCACTGATGGTAAAATAAACTCAATAACATCCAAGGTTTATGGCTAGAATTGCCCTCAGAGAATGTTGGCAAAGATAGCAAGGACCCTTGGCTTTGAAGGAATTGCAACTTGGAACTCTTTCAACTACCTTGGGATCCCAGTTTTCAAAGGGAAGAAAAGGGTTCTTGACTGGCAGGGGATGATTGATAAGACCAAGAACAATATCAATTCATGGGGGATCATAAGGTGGCTAAATCCGGCTAGAAAGCTCATCCTTATCAATTCTATACTCTCTTCTTACCCTATTTACTCTTGCTTGATCTCACTAGCTCCAAAAAAATCATGAAAGAGTTTACTAGAGAAATTAGAAAATTTATGTGGCAAGGAGGCAAATCAGACAATCTCAAAAAATTCCACTTGGTGAATTGGGAAACTATTTGTAAACCAAAAATCTATGGTGGATCTGGAATACCAAATCCAAGTAATATGAATTTATCTCTTGGAGCTAAAATTATCTCGAGAATTGTAATGAGAGAAGGAGCCCGGTGGAAGGAAATCATCCAAAAGAAATATCTAACAGGCACCAGAAAGAGATGTCTTGACAATATCAACATGGACAGGAAAGGCTCACCAATCTGGGAGTTGTGTAAAAATGTGACCTATATCATCACAGAGAAATTAATTTGGACACTAGGCAATGACAAATGCATTAAAATCTAGATCGATCATTGCTCCTCTGTCCATCCTGTCATTTTACTGCAAGCATTCCCAAACTTAAGGCAGCATATGGAGAGTCTGAACATACACTCGTTGTTTGATATATTAGAGTGGACAAGTACTAGGAGGTGGTCTAGCTGGCACGAGATGGATCTTGGTTAGATCAACGCAAACTTCAATTCCCTCAGCATCGTACTGCCTCCTCCTATCCACCGCGCATTGAAGGATGAACGTTGTTGGGGTAAAAACACAATTTACACGGTGAAGGATGGTTACAAAGCTGTGGATGTGGAGGGAAGCAATTGTAGCAAAGATATGAAGTGGGGTAATATATGGATTAAATATGGGTTACCCAAAATCAATGTGTTTTTTGGGATCCTATCCCATAAAAAAATTATAATAACACAGAATTTAAGGAAAAGAGGAATGGAAGGCCCGCTGAGATGCATCCTATGCAACGAGTCTGATGAATCAGTAGAACACCTGTTCTTAGAATGCAAATTTTCCAGGGAGTTTTGGCGTGAAGCTTACAAGGATTTGCACTTCGAGTTGATTTTTCCAACTAATTGGGATGATTTATTTGCCTACTGGAAGGATTACTACCAAGGATCTCTCAGTAATAAACCAGACTTTGTAAGGGCTTGGGAAGCTCTTCCAAGATATGTCTTTTGGAAGATACAGACAACTAGAAATAAGGAGATCTTCAAGGGGGAAAAGAATAGTCCATGTAAAGTTGTGGCAGCTGCAAAATCTCTTTGGGTTGAAGCTCTTATCACGAGGGGAATGCACAACATCAACAAGGAAGCATTGATAGTAGAGGAAAGATATTGGGCCTCCGAATTTCTAGTTCTCAGGTGTGATCTCTTGGTTTAGGAGGAAGCAGTCCTGTGTGGCACTGAGTACATCCAAAGCAGAGTATGTCGCAGCTTGTTCAACTAGTTCTGAGGCAGTGTGGCTGAGGAAGCTACTGTCTAATTTGTTTGATCTCCAGTTGGATGCTACTTGTATATATTGCGACAACCAGAGTTGTGTGAATTTGTCAGAGAACCTGGTGTTCCATGGTAAGTCGAAGCATATTGAGATCAAATATCACTAAATCAGGGACATGGTGCAAAGAGGAACAGTGAAGCTCATGTATGTTGTGATGGACGAACAAATAGCTGATGTGTTGACCAAGCCATTAGACAGAGTGAAGTTTGAGTACTTCAGGGAGAAGCTTGGTGTTCTCCAGATCAAGGTTCCTTCCAAGGGGAAGTGATGAGTCCGTGAGCCTTTCTGACATGGTGTTAGGATTGGTTCCTCCCATGGTAAAAAATAAGTGTTGTGCATTTCTGACATGGTGGTAGGATTGGTTCCTCCCATGGTCAGAAATAAGTGTTGTGACATTCTCACATGGTGGTAGGATTGGTTCCTCCCATGGTTAGAAGTAAGTGTCGTGCCTTTCTGACATGGTGGTAGGATTGGTTGCTCCCATGGTCAGATGTAAGTGCTGTGCCTTTCTGACATGGTGGTAGGATTGGTTCCTCCCATGGTCAGATATAAGTGCCTTTTTGACATGGTGGTAGAATTGGTTCCTCCCATGGTCAGATGAAAAAGGGTTGGCTCTGTAAAGGAAGACCTTGCAGACGGCAAGGCCTACATCTAGCATGAAAAAGGGTTGGCTCTGTAGAATTACATCCAGCATGAAATTGGGCTGGCTCTGTAGGGGTACATCCAGCATCAAAAAGGGCTAGCTCTATAGAACTACATCCAGCATGAAAAAGGGTTGGATCTGTAGAGGTACATCCAGCATGAAAAAGGGTTGGCTCTGTAGAACTACATACAACATGAAAAAGGGTTGGCTCTCTAGAGGTACATCCAGCATGAAAAAGGGCTAACTCTGTAGAACTACATCCAGCATGAAAAAGGGTTGGCTCTGTAGAGGTACATCCAACATGAAAAAGGGTTGGCTCTATAGAACTATATCCAACATGAAAAAGGGTTGGCTCTGTAGAGGTACATCGAGCATGAAAAAGGGCTGGCTCTGTATAACTACATCCAACATGAAAAAGGGCTGGCTCTGTAGAGGTACATCCAGCATGAAAAGGGTTGGCTCTGTAGGGGGAATCCTTGCGAGAGGCAAGGTGCTACATCCAATATGAAAAAGGACTAGATCTGTACGAGAAGTACTTGCAAGAGCAAGGCAGTACATCCAGCATGAAAAAGGGCTAGCTCTGTTGATGATTACCTACATGGAGGCTAGGCTTACAACTAGCATGAAAAAGGGCTAGCTCTATAGAACTTCATGTGAAGAGAAGAATTTAGAGATAGCACCATTTGCTCGAGATAGCGGAAGCAATGATGATCCAGCTTTGATGATGATCCAATGATGATTTGACTTTGATGATGATCCAACTTTGATGAATGAACTAGTGACGAAGACTTGTGTTGATGAATTGTGTCCAGAGAATACCTTCCTAGTTAAGAGGGAGTGTTGATGTATTTATAACTTTGGAATGTATTCACTTGTATATTTTATGTATTGTATTTAATTGGTCCCCGATGTTCCTATCAGGAGAATCATTAATGTAATCAAGTCATGTAAAGTCATAGAGGTTAACCCCCCTTTGTAAGTCGGGGGCAAAATCCCCACAGTTGAGGGGCACTAGGGTTATTAGACTCTCTTAGAGAAGTTGGCCCTAGTAAGTAATTGTCAAGTTGGAAACTAGTATAGATAGAGAGTGAGCCTCTCTATTTTAGACACACACTCAACCAGCTATAGCGCATAGGTGAGAGAAGAGGAGCTCGCACAAGTGAGAGAGAGAGAACAGCTGTTGGAGATCATCTTTATGTCTTTGGGTTTTACTGCTGCCATTGGTGCTCATTCTATCTCTGAGGAAGATGCGGGGTTTTCTCCTTTATGGTTTCCTCGAGGAAAAATCTTTATGTCTATTGTCTCTTGTGATTGATTATTGTGCATGGTATTCTCTTAGATAAGATCCTAAGATCATATTGTCTAAATAATAAAAATCTAACAGTTTTTCATAGTTTTCATTCCTTGCTCTTGCCTACTTCCCTCTTTGTGTTTGTCGTCTGTATTTTCAGTGCTCAAAAACTATGGATCCCTCCTGGAGCTTCTTGTCATCGGATCTTTTTGGGAGGGGTTGGAAACCCCCCCTGTAGAATCCCCCATTGCCGTGCTCTTGCTTCCAATGAAAGGGATTCCCCCACTGCCAAATGTAGGGGAGATCTGTGTGTAATGTTGGTTACTGAAACCCTCGTTGATCTCCAGCAGCATAGGTTCGCTCCAAGCCACTATCCCATAGCGTTGTAGTGAAATAACTTCATTTCGCAACAACATCATCCTCTCAATGCACTTAATTGTTTGGTTGAGTTAGATTTTATAAATTTTGTATTAGATTTTATTTCATGTCAATTTAATTTAATTTCAAAGCTCTTGCATTTGATTTCTAGTAGTTACAATCACCAATGGAGGAATTAATGACCTAACTTGATAGATATGGTAACCTTATGTCAGGTTTCCTCCTAAGATGATTGGGCTAGTTTTGATTGTTTTGTGTATTTTCCAGCATTAGATTAGGCTAGAATAGGCTTCAATCCCGCACATACTGTGCTTGCACCTATAAGTTTACAAATCCCAGTTGATAATTTAATGTCGAATTAATTAGCATATAATTTTACTGACTTTTTCCATAAGCAAGTATAACAAGAGGCACATAGTGGCAATCACCCTGACATTGCCATTTCCATTTGCATGGAAAAGGAAGGGAAAGTTGAAGCTAATGCTACCAGCTATAAGTTTTGCATGAAAAAATATACCATAGGTCTTTTGAATCAATTAAATGACATTTTCAAAGCTATAAATATGTTGAATGTTGAGCCTTTGGTATCAATTAATCAATAATAAAAAAGAAGTAGGGTAAAAAAAATATTGGTTGTACTGACAACATATGGAGAAAACAAGGTGCAAAAGTAAAAAAACAAAACATAAACCTCAACAAAAAATTTTGCTTGTCTGCAAATGTTGCAACATAAATTGTTGTTGTATATGCATTTTTTCTATTTGTTGTTAGAACAATGATAGTGTTGAGGATGTGTTAACCATAACAACTTGAAAAATAAAACTTTGAAAATGCAATATTGTTAGAGTTTGCGCAAAGAATTTGATATAGTAAAGTGATTGCACATGCATGAATTATTGCAATAAGTTATGTGTCAGTTATGCCATGATTGAAAAGAACCAACAATGAAGCGAGAAGAGTTGTGGTCAACACAAGAAGGAAAGGCCTTGCGACCCGTACGGCTCGGCAATCACGGTCTGGAATTTTTGAAGGATCTAATCCAGATCGTATCCCTCTTTTGAAGCTGCTATGAACCAGTTCGAAGACCACCTCTGTAGCTACTCTAAACCAGATCGACCCACATGTGTTGAGCCTGCGATCGATTACCTTTGTGCCATCTCTGATCCTGCATGCAACTCTTCTCCTGTGTGGTGTTGATCAGATCTGTAGCATGCAACTGAGTTGACTTCGGGATTTGGCAGGGAAGCAGTAGGAATGGATCCACCTTTAGATCTAAGCCCAGAGCAGTGACACAGACTCTTAGATGAAGCTTTCATTAATTTGGTGGCCACTACTTCATCCCCATCCTTGCATGTCCCAGAATCCTCCAGTGATGCGAATTTTGTGAAGCAAGCTGCCGCCCCTAGGAACTAGATCACATCGACAACTTCAAGACTAAAATATCTTGCTCTAAGTGAGAAAGGACTAATAATCCAGTTCACAGGGATTTATCCTTCACCAAATACTATGGAGGTCTGGATAAATAAGAATTGAATGCCCCTGATTTCTAGGGGGCTGTAACAATGCTTCTACGAAAAGGGATTTTTTCCCTTTTGTTTGAAAGCAAAGCTGACAGAGATCTTATCTTCAGGAGTGGTCCCTCTATCATGGGTCCTCGTGGTTTATATCTAAACCAATGGAGCCTCTCTTTTGATCCAGAAAAGGATGTGCCATCGACGGTCCCGATTTGGGTCCGTCTTCCACACCTTCCCCTACATTGCCGGAACAACGAAACACTACAAGCTATAGGGAACTCTCTCAAAAATTACATCGACAAAGCAGAACCAAAGGGCTCTTTTTTTCTTGTGCAAGGATTTTCGTTGAATTAGATCTGGAGAAAGGACTACCAGAGGTAGTAAATTTGGACATGACGGATGGGAACACATGCAAAAGGTGGATTATGAGTAGCTAACGTGCAAGTGTAAGAAGTGTCGTGAGTACAGACACTTCGTCAAAAATTTCCCCAAAGGTGGTTCAATAAATCTTGGAAAAAATCAAGAAGAAGGATGGAAACAATAAAAAAAGGGGAAGAAAATATCCTCTTGTAGCAAATGAAGCGCAACAAAAGATAAGCAATGAGAAGCCAAAAGAAGCAAAAAATGCCCCGAACAACAATCAATTCAGGGCACTGCTTATAGAAGAAGGTGGAATCATGCCTTTGAAAACAATAACAGTTGAAATTGAAGAAGAATAAAAGCAGGAAACCACGAGAATCCCTCCTAAGTATCCCAGAAATGAAAGGAGCGATAATGCCCAGAAAGGGTCCACAACACCAGGGTGAACCTGGGAAGAGATGGTAAAAAACAGTAGAGTCACGCCTCAAGGATACTCTCCAGAGTGATCGCCCTCGCAAGGATCTCAAGAAACACACGAAGTGGCTTTGCATCCAACCACAAGACAAAGGAAGTTGCAAAGATATATAAGAGAGCAAGAAGCAGAAAGAGAGATGGAGCTAGGAAGTCAGAGAAGTATTGAGAAAACAAAGATCCTCCAGAACACCAAAAATCTAGGTGGAGCAAGAACAAACGGCAGATCCCAAGTAGGATCACAATCAGTAAAGAAATGTTGAAAACCGTCTCTTGGAACTGCATGGTTCTGGGAGGCATAAGCAAAGTAGAAGCAATAAAGGAGATAATCAAATTCGAGAGGCCAGACATACTGCTGCTCCAAGAGACAAAAATGCTAGACGTGGAGGCTATGGCACTTTCATGTCGCTTCTAGAAAAACAGCACAGGCAAATCCATTAGCTCCAAAGGAGCACCTAGGGGAATAGTCACCATTATCTCAGGTAAATCCTTAGTTAAATCTAGTAGAGAAATCCATCACTAGATATTGACAGAAATTTAAGATAAGGAGGACCTAATCCCAGTATACATCTGTAATGTATACGGGACAACTCACTATAGGGAGAAGATAACATTCTAGGAAGATCTAAACAATATAAAGGAAGAGCTACACAGGAAATATCTCATCATCGTCGGGGACTTCAATACCACTAAGGCACAAAATGAGAAGAGATGAGGATCAACGGCCAGGTATCCTTTTGGCAAGAAGATGGAGGACTTGATGGCATATCTGGATATGCTCGACATCCCTTTGAGGAATGGGAAGTCCACTTGGAGCAACAAAATAATTGGAATAGGGCACATAGTAGCAAGGCTAGACAAATTTCTAGTAACATCCACCTTCTTGTAGAAAGATCTCATCCCTACCTCTATTGCTCTCCCTTAAGCAGTGTCAGACCATAAACCATTAGCTCTAATCTTATCCCCTCCAGCAAATCTAGGGCCCATCCCATTCAGATTTAATCCGATATGGCTGCATGATGATAAAATAATGGATTTAATTCAAAGGGAGTGGAACCTCCAACATTTTGGGTCCCCCAGTTACATCTAGGAATAAAAACTAAGAACAGTGAGAGCAACTTTAAAGAAATGGGTGAAGGATAGCTTTAAGGACCCAAATAAGAAAAAAATCAACCTTCAAAGGGAACTAGAAGCTATGCAAATCCGAATGGAAGTGGAAGAGGTGTCTTCAGAGCATTTGATGAAGGAGAAAGAGCTGAACATTAGAATCCTAAAGGCAGCAAGACAGATAAAGGAGGTATTGAGAATAAAATCCAGGCAGACATGGCTGAAGGGGGGAGACAGTAATACCGAGTACTTTCACAAGCAAGCGAAGATCCAACAAAGCTATAATGCCATAAAGGAATTGAAGGATAATAATGGAAACATGATAACCAAGCACAAAGATCTTAAGGATCATGTCCACATCCATTTCCAAGAACTATATACACACACGGGCGAGACAGATCTGGAAGCACAATTGGATCTATTCCATGGGATACCATCGATCATTAAAGATGAAGAAAACAAGGAGTTGGAAAAACCCATTATGGAATATGAGATAAGAAATGCAATCTGGTCACTCCATATTGATAAAGCACCGGGGCTAGATTGCTTCACTATTAACTTTTACAGAGCATCATGGGAGATAATAAAATAAGATCTGAAAAAAAATGCTAAACTGGACAAGAAAAAAAGACAAGATCAGGGTGGGGCGGGGGGTGGAAACAAACTCTTCCTCCCTGGCTTTGATTCCAAAATAAAATAGTCCTTCAACACTTGATAGATTCATACCAATCTCATTATGCAACACTTCTTACAAAATCATGTCAAAAATCTTAGCTACAAGAATGAAAAGCATCATGGGTCGCCTCATCTTATATTCGCAAGGAGGTTTCATAGCAGGGCGCCAGATCTTGGATAACATCATTATCATTCAAGAAGTAATACGGTCCAGTGTGGAAAGGAAGCAACAAGGTATGGCCACCAAACTGGACATGGAAAATGCATTTGATAGGGTAAATCACTTTTTTCTTTTTGAAATCATGTCTAAGTTTGGATTTTCCAAAATATTTGTAAACTTGGTAAAATCTTGTATAAGCAGATCGTGGATAGCACCATTAGTAAATGGTATACCCACTAAATTCTTCAGGCATCCAGGGGGCTCCAACAAGGCTACCCGATGTCCCCTTTCCTGTACCTCTTGGTGGCTGAATCTTTGAGCAGAAAGCTACAGCTTCTGCAGGAGTCTAGAGATCTAAAAGGTCTGAAGATAACCAGAGGCATGAGAGTTTCCAATCATGTGCAGTTCGATGATGATACCATTCTGGTAGGAGGAGCATCTGTCATAATTTCTCGAAGATTCAACTTAGTTGTTTCCACTTTTCTTAAAGCCACTGAAGGTAAAATAAACTCAATAAAATCCAAGGTTTATGGCTAGAACTGCCCTCAAAGAATGCTGGAAAAGATAGCAAGGACCCTTGGCTTTGAAGGAATTGCAACTTGGAACTCTTTCAACTACCTTGGGATCCCAATTTTCAAAGGGAAGAAAAGGGTTGCTGACTGGCAGGGGATGATTGATAAGACCAAGAGAAAAATCAATTCATGGGGGATAAGGTGGCTAAATCCGACTAGAAAGCTCATCCTTATCAATTCTATACTCTCTTCTTATCCTATTTACTCTTGCTCGATCTCACTAGCTCCAAAAAAATCATGAAAGAGTTTACTAGAGAAATCAGAAAATTTATGTGGCAAGGAGGCAAATCAGACAGTCTCAAAAAATTCCACTTGGTGAATTGGGAAACTGTCTGTAAACCAAAAATCTATGGTGGATCTGGAATACCAAATCCAAGTAATATGAATTTAGCTCTTGGAGTTAAAATTATCTCGAGAATTGTAACCGGAGAAGGAACCTGGTGGAAGGAAATCATCCAAAAGAAATATCTAACAGGCACCAGAAAGAGATGTCTTGACAATATCAACATGGACAGGAAAGGCTCACCAATCTGGGAGTTGTGTAAAAGTGCGACTTATATCATCACAGAGAAATTAATTTGGAAACCAAGCAATGACAAATGCATTAAAATCTGGATCGATCATTGCTCCTCTGTCCCTCCTGTCATTTTAGCGCAGGCATTCCCAGACTTAAGGCATCGTATGGAGAGTCTGAACATACACTCCTTGTTTGATATATTAGAGTGGACGAGTACTGGGAGGTGGTCTAGCTGGCACGAGATGGATCTTGGTCAGCTCAACGCAAACTTCAACGCCCTCAACATCGTGTTGCCTCCTCCTATCCACCGTGCGTTGAAGGATGAATGTTGTTGGGGTAAAAACACAATTTGCATGATGAAGGATGGTTACAGAGCTGTGGATGTGGAGGGCAACAATTACAGCAAAGACAGGAAGTGGGGTAAGATATGGAATAAAGATGGGTAACCCAAAATCAACGTGTTTTTTGGGATCCTATCCCATAAAAAAATTCTAACAACAGAGAATTTAAGGAAAAGAGGAATGGAAGGCCCGCTAGGATGCATCCTATGCAATGAGTCTGAGGAATCAATAGAACACCTGTTCTTAGAATGCAAATTTTCTAGAGAGTTTTGGCATCAAGAGTACAAGGATTTGCACTTCGAGTTTATTTTTCCAACTAATTGGGATGATTTATTTGCCTGCTGGAAGGATTACTACCAAGGATCACTCAGTAGTAAACCAGACTTTGTAAGTGCTTGGGAAGCTCTTCCAAGATATGTCTTCTGGAAGATATGGACAACTAGAAATAAGGAGATATTCGAGGGGGAAAATAACAGTCCGGGTAAAGTTGCAGCAGCTGCAAAATATCTTTGGGTTGAAGCCCTTATCACGAGGGGAATACACAACATCAATAAGGAAGCATTGATAGTAGAGGAAATATATTGGGCCTCCAAATTTCTAGTTCTCCTGTTACATCCGCCATGGAAACAACCAAAAAAAAAAATCAATTAGGCAATCTTGGAAAATAAGAATGAATCTGGAAGAGTTCAAAGGCTGGTGGAATAAAGTGGGTTGTAGCTCGTTGTTTTTTGATGGGGCCTCAAAAGGTAATCCGAGGATGGAAGGAGTGGGGGGGATCTACTTTCATCCTGAAGGAATAAATTTGAAAGAGTATGCTTGGGGAATCGACAGGAAGACTAATAATGGGAAGGAATGGTTAGCATTAATAAAAGGACTAGAGCTCACAAGGAATGATGACATCGAGGAACTGGTGGTATTCGATGACTCATGCATGGTTATTGGAGAAGAAAGGAAAATAATAAGGAATCAAAATAAAACAATCATCAAGACCCAACATCTTCTTAAATGTATGGTTAATGAGTTCAAAGCCATCAATTTCCTTCATGTATTGAGAGAAAATAATAAACGAGCAGATAGTATGGCCAAATAGGGAGTGGAATTAGATTGCGGTAGGCTGTTATGTAATCAGTAGGTTTATGAGAGAAACTGGGTTACTTTATAAGTGAACCTTTCCTCTTCTTTCCCTGAATGTTCTGCTTTTGTATTCTACTTCTTGGGCAGTTTGTAAGAAGTTTGAACACTCATAGAATAGGAAGTGGAGATGAAAATGATAGAATGGAAAAATAAGTACAAGGAGGCATGGACTTGGTCTTCCTATGGGAGCAGTCTGTGTCCAGCCTACTGTAAATTTCAAATTCTCATTTCTTTTTATATATAAAAATCCCTTCAACCGTTTCTGTAAAAAAAAAGAACCAACAATGCAAGGGCCCTAACAATTACCGCAACAATTGAAGAAGGAATAACATGTTGTTGAAGATGTATTTTTGACATAAGGTTTCACTAATCACATTACAAAAATAAATGATGTTGACTACAAAACAAGGATATTATTAAATAATGTATATGAAACATATTGTGTTGTATGCATTACACAAGGCTATTGATACGAAGGCAACACTGTCTTTGCTTTGTAAACGTCTTCATATATGCAAAAGTATGCTACCGGAAAATCATTGACAAAGTCTCAAAACTAATAAGGAAGCTATTTAATATATGCAAGAAATAGATATTCAAACAGTATATAGTGTGTAGACCTATTTGTGTATGTTTGCTTTCTCATTGAGGCAGAAAAACGAAAAAAAAAACTATAGCTGAAACAACAAATGAGTCTTAAGAAAATTATTTTAATGTAGACTATGGATTCATAGATGTTATTTGACACTAGCAAAAGATGTGTTCTTTTTTTGCTTCTACAAAGCTAAGGAAAATTTCTCATTCTTATAGCAAGCTGGACAACATGTACAACAAAAAAGAACAATTGATGTTAAGTTGTCTGCCATTGCAATAGTTTTTCCCAGCACCTGTGCATGCACATTGTGTGTAGACTACGGTCAAAGCAAGGAGCAAAATGAGAACAATAAAAGTATCTGCAAGATTGTAAACAATAGATTTGATCATGTAGTGTAGTTAGCAATATGAACATAGTAAAAGTAAATGTAAATCCTGCAAATCAAAGGTTGTTAATAGAAATTTAAAGCTTAATTGAAAGTGTACATGTGAAAAAGCAAAGATTTCTGATGTTGCAATAGTGTTTCCAAATCATAGTAGAGTGACAAAGGACATATGGAAAATGGTTAGTTGCTTTGGACACTTGTGTGGTTTTTAATTGTATTTTAATCTTACTAAGTTGTGAATGCTTTTGCATTGACATGATTGGTGTTTACATGAAAATGTGGTGCTAAAGCCAAGTTTTTTTATCTTAGAATAAGTGAACAAGAACCATTGCATTATGCCACTTGTTGGTTGCATCAATTGCTATTTATTACAAAAATCTTAATGAAGAATGAATGCATATCTAAATAAAACAGACTCCAATAGATGTCAAAGGTTAAATGCATATCTAAATAAAATAGGGCAAGGAAATATCTATACTCCCCTCACAACAAAAATAGACTATAAAACTATCATAGATCACAAGCATATGTTGTATCCCCTTCTAGATGCATTATCCATAATTGAAAACACACATATGGTTTAAATGCATTGACAATATACTTCTAACTTTAGACCATAACACATATAAAGTTGCATTGGAGCAAGCAAAAGCTAGGCACAACCCCTTCTAGATGAATTATTAACCATTCAAAACACATGCATGGTTTAAATGCATAAACAATATACTTTCACCTCTAGACCATCACACTTACAAAGCTGCAATGGAGCAAGCAAAATCCAGGTAAAGAAGGAATCCACCAACAATTTCAGTCCGACTATAGGGGATGAATCAACACCAATCAAAGGAGAGAAAGCAAAGTCAATAGAATCCAATTATCTATGAACAATCGAATTGATAGGAAAAGCAATTACGAAATAAAAAACCAACAATCAGAGCAATGACACAAAACAGTAGCAATCAATGACCAAGTATAATATTTCTCGAGCACTAAACAATGAACCTATTATAACACTATAGACAAAAAAAGCCATGGTTCGAAATTTAGCAACTGGTGTTGCCAAAAGAACCTTAATTTTTCCCTATATTGCTAGTGTAAAAAAAGTAAATTTTGTAGATGGTTTAAGAGGTCTTTCACAAGGCAACATTTAAATTTGATTGAGATCCCATAAGAGGTAAACCAGATGCAATATCCAATCCTGGAATTGGATTAAAAACAAAATTCAATCACACTCTACCTAATTGCATCGAGAATGGCAGACTCTATACTCCAGCATGGGAGACATATTTTCACCATCAATCTATGTTTTTTTAATAGGTTTGTTGGTTGTCATCTACTCCTGCACGTCAAGCTCCAAGCAACAAGAATGGTTTGACTAAGCTCAAATTACATCAATGATTGGACTTCGTATTATGCAACTCAAAAAAGAAAATGACAATTGAGACAAATTACTAAGAAGTGTATGCATACACAAACCCTACATCCACAAGGACAAATATAGAGCATCAAACACTACTCGATGAACTACAACCTCCTCTTTACAAAGAAAACCATGCAAGGTTCCTTTAAAAATAAAGGGGAGAAGTGTTAAGGAACAAAGAATGATGTATCAAAATTCTACCACATGTCCTCAACATCTTGTCAGAGCAAAAGCATTACAAACAATCAAAATCATCTAGAAATACAATTACCTTTCAGCCACAAGGAGGAAGAGTAAAGGAGAGAGTGGACAACCTTACCTCAAACCGCGTCCAACAGTGAAAAAAGGACTAACAGAACTGTTTATAAGAACAACAAATCTTACCTTAGTAAGGCATGCCATAATCCATTTTATAAAATCATAACAGACACCCATATGTGTAAGTAACATCTGAATATAAAGCCTGCTAACTCAATCACATGCCTTAGAAAGATATCAATCTTTACAACCACCCCCTGCAGCCTGCGGTTCTTTAATGAATGCAACCCTTCTCGAGCCACTCCAATAGCCTCATGTATCTGTCTACCTTCAAGAAATCCAAACTGTTCACTGGAAATAACCTTTGCAATGATCTTGTAAAGACAGTTGCAAAGAGATATAGGGAAAAAATCATCAAAATTTTCAGAATGATCCCTTTTAGGGTTAAGTGCGATAAAAGTTGTATTAATAGGCCCATGCCATGACCATCCAACCTAGATTCTTCCACAACCTTCAATAGATCAGCCCCAACAAGATCAAAGAACCCAATATAGAACTCAACAGGTCACCCATCCAGTCCCGGGATTTTATCCTTTTGGAATGAGTGAAGTATCTTGAGTAACTCATTATTAGTGACAGCCTCCATTAACCACATGTTATCATTGTCATCCACAAAACCAGGAAAAAAATGTGCAACTCGAACAATTCTGCAAGAGACGGACCAACCAGAGCAGTGAATAGGTCACCAAAATGTTGAACCCCCAAACCAACCAAATCATCAAAAGAAGAAACCAAATCACCCCGATCATCATTGAGTTCCCAAATGGTATTGGATAATTTCCTGCCTTTTGCAAAATCTTGATTTTTTTTTGTATTTTCATCCCCACAGGTTAACAATAGAGCCTGAATTTTTAAATGCCAAGCAACTTCTTTTTCCCCCAAAATATTTCGGCATCTATATTCACACGAAAAGACTTCATCTTTTGTATCCTGATCAAGGAAACCCAACCCATGCCTATTGAGAATCTGATCCAGACAAAGTTTGCAGTGACGAAGATCATGTTCATCCCTCAAACACTTTTCCTGGGCCCAAGTAATAGTAGCTTGTTTTACTCTACTGAGATTTTTCATAAATAGAACCCCGACAAAATCCCTAGTCCCATTAGGACTAGGGATCCACAAATCCTGTACCAATTTACAAAAAGAAGGTTCTTTTAACCATTCAGGATTAAATTTGAAAGGACTAGGAGGTTTCCTACTCCTTCCCTGAATCTCAAAGAAAATAGGACAGTGATCATATTCCCCCCACTTGCCACCCATTGTCGAACCAAATCACACTCCAAAGGCAAAATATCTGCAATCAAGAATCTATCCAGTCTCTTGGTCACCCTATTCTCACCCTTCCTCTTATTCTGCCATGTTGGAGTAAGATTTATAGGAGCAATATCCAACAGATCATGACATGTAAAGGAATTAGTAAAAAAAGATGCCAAAGTATCTGGATCCGCCTTAGGTCTCCATACCTCAGCACAACCCAAGGAGAAATTAAAGTCACCTCCCAAAATCACCTCCCGATTAGAGACAAAAGCCTTGTTTAATAGAGAGTTCCAAAATGGAAACCTATTCACATAAGGTCCATAAATATTTAGTATAGTCAACACCTTCCCAAGGTGTGCATAAAAAAGATCCAGACCAATACCACAGGAAAAACTCCACATACCATCACATCGACAACTCTTCAAGTTCCACCCCGAGGCTAAACCATAAGAACGCCCACACACATCCATCGCAACAAACTGCCAACCCGAAAGCAGGGTTTCTAAAATATAGGACACATCTTCATTCAATCCCAAAGTCTCTTGAAGAAGAACCACATCAGGACGATTGAAATCAATGAAATGTCGAAGAGACGATTTTTTGGAGGGGTTCGCCAACCCACGACAGTTGAAGGACATAATATTCATGTGATAACCCCATCTAGGGATTTCACTACTCCAAGTTCCCAATTGAGAGAAGATTGTTTCCCCGACGCTACATCCAAAAGAGCACGCTCTTGTTCCCACGAGAAGTGATATTTTCTCCCACAGCTACTCAAAGAAGAGAAACCATGAGAGATTACAGATAAACCCTTTACCCAGGTGTTCTCACCTAACACCTCATTATTTCTTAGATTGTAACGGATGCTCTGCCCCTCGAAGGTGCTAGAAGAAGAGGGTTCAATGGAAATAATCGATGGAGAGAAAAAAGAACTCACCCCAAGGATCGAACAGGGAATCCCACCAGAAATAAGGGGAAATATGGTAAGGTATAGGAGACCACCGCATAATCATCCATACATAAAGGAACATTAAAAGTAAAATCAGAGGATGTACTATTAATATACGTACCTGGGGGCTTTGCAAAATCCATTGGCCGAGAAGCCAAAGTAGACACACC
Organism: Pseudotsuga menziesii; assembly: GCA_001517045.1. Lineage (NCBI taxonomy): Eukaryota > Viridiplantae > Streptophyta > Pinopsida > Pinales > Pinaceae > Pseudotsuga > Pseudotsuga menziesii. The sequence continues at coordinate 972,311 of LPNX010344793.1, read as the reverse complement.
AACTGCACCTTCAGCGATAGGAACATGAACGTGATCAACCGGAGCAGTAGTCTTCTCCTCATCCCCAGTCTCCTGAACACCAAAGCACAGAGAGTGTCCACCCGACCCTGACCCTTCAAGATGGATACGTGGGAAACCTCGGCTTCATCTGAGACTGACTGCTAGAAAACTGAGATTTTCCCCGAAAAGGTAAAGAGCACAAAGCCAACAAGTGTCCATACATTTGAAAGCGGTGGCACTGGATGGTGATACCTTCGTAATCCAATATTTGTGTAATAATACCCAACGATATTTGAATTTGTATGTCCGTTGAAAGCCCAAGTTTAAGATCAATATTTACCAAAATCAGGGCCACCATCATAACCCCTGTAGACTAAAAATATAGGTCCACAGCTACAAAACACCCAAGAAGTTCCCAATTGTAGCAAAGCGGGCAACCGTCCAAAGGTGCATAAGTAAACCTAGTAGTTGAACCTACAAAGGTTCCAGCGCCACCTTCTCTACTTTTGCATCAAATAGTGGATCCCATCATTTCAGAAACAGAGGAATACCATCCATACTCCACTAAAGATCAAGAACCCTATGCACCAAATCTCTAGAGTAAAAAATGAAGCAGAACCAACCTTTTTCCAGCACCCTAGTATGGTCCAATCGAGGCAAAAACCCCCCCAGTGATCCACCGCTCACCGATTGAGAAAGTCTCGACCAAAATTTCTACCACGAGCTTGCCCCACCACCATTGTCATAACAAAATCCACTACATCATTCATTTGTATGTCCACCCTCAGAACCAGGGAATCGTGGCGAGCCCTAGATTTAACACAATGCAATTTTTTACATGAGGGTTTTCGTCAACCCAAGGTTTCCTTTGATGAGAGGGGCGAATCAACCTTTGTACTATTCACCTCCGCTGCAATAGGAGATCCTCCCAGGTCACTCGCCTGAGAAAAAGAAAGAGCCACCAGAATAGTATCCACCTACAGGCGCTGGAAATGTTCTCATTCAGACCTAGTAGCAAACAATTCACCTATCGAAAAAGAAGAAGGAATAGTCACTGACCTAGGTATAAACCCCAACTCCACTTGACCAGGGTATAAAACCCTAGTAAGGTCATTAAAGGTGACTAAGGGTAAAGACATCGGAGGAGGAAAATCAACACCATCACACCCAAAATCCACCAAACACTCTATCACCCTGCCAACAGGTCCAGATGAAACCAAAAATTCCAGGTCCTTCGCTTCTCCAACCAAATCAGTAAACCCAAGATGAGAGTTCGCCTGAGGGTTAGTTAACCCCCCAAGAAAATATGAGACGAGCCCATCTCCCAAAGTAGGGTCAGATGTCTAGACATGATCCAACATAGGACCCCCTCCTGTCACTGTTGGTGCATACAGAACGACACCCATCACGGTCGAAAACTCCACATCCTCCATGATGATGCTTCAGCTCCCAAAGGTATGGAGGGAAGAAACAAAAACTTTGATTGACAACCAACAAACCCTGAAAATAGAGGAAAGTAGATTGCAATCCCTCTGGCTAAACAACGAGTAAGCGACCCTTACTTTATCCCCATATAAATCATCCACGCCCAAAACGCCGCGCCCCGATCCATAAGGTAAACCCCAGATCAATGGATATATATGTATGCATTATTAGTATTTAATAATTAAAACTAATAAATAACTAATATGTTCTATGTTTTAAAAACGTGACAATAAATATACGTATAACAATTCTAATATAAGCTAGTGAAAAAATAAATGGTGTAATTAAATAAATGAATTTGGAATTTTGGTTCTGAACTTTCTTAATATTTATTACGCAAATTCAACATAGATATTAATGGATTTCAACATTTTATACATCCGGTGGAGAAATGGATGCATTTGGATATGTCTGGGTAAATCTATGTTGTGGATTAAAATAAGTTGTTCTCTTTGTGTTTATGATTGGATTTTGGGGCTGGATAGTTGGATTTGACTTAAGAATTTGCACTTTTATTATGTAACAACTGAAACATAACCTACAAAATAAAATATTTTAAACAAAAATTTTTATGGTTTAATGGACACCGAAACCAGTAATTTTGGTCAAATTGTAAGCCGTTTGAGCTCATCATAATCTTCCATGAAAGCATTTCAAAACATTAGCCTCAAAGTCTAAAAAAGAACTAATATTTAAGCATTTCAAAGCGATCTTGTTTGAATCATATTTAACGCTATTAATTAATTTACCATTTGGTAATTAGGTTTTAGTTTGCAAGTTATGAACCCATGCCAATATGTATTTCATGCTCCAATTCCTATATATAGGAGTCCTTGGTTATCTTAAGAAATGGAGTGTTGCTAGTGACGTTAAAGAAAGCTGGTGAAATAATATTAGACAAGAGTTTCATAAATCAAATTTCAAATTTCTTCTTGGGTTTCATCAATTGAAATAAGGATGAACCAACTATTAGTCCTAACTTAAGCCCTCTACAGAAAAGGTAAAATTATATACAACTCTTTGTCATCAAACAACATAAGATTCAAATTTACAGAGCTCCAAAACACATTTATTCAATGTTACTTTGTGTCTTGTACAATGGCATGGTCATGATCAAGCAAACTGAGGTTAGAATTAAAAGTTTCTCCGCTAGACATTCATGCAATGATCCTAGGGCAGGAGTTCTTGTGGATGACCAAGGTAGCTTCGGTTCTGTTTGTGAATCGTTTGGTGTTCTTGGATAATACTGAAGTTTGGAGTGTTCCACTAACACAAGGAACAAGGCCCAAAGTGTGAATAAGGCAATGGACCCAAGGTTGAGTATGTACCTGTTCCACAATCCATCTAGTTGCACAACTACTGATGTGATCTTTCGGATCAATGTCTCACCTATATGATGCAACACTGAAAGTGCTTTTATGTTTCTGTGGAACTAAATGTTCTTTAGGAAATTCGAATCTAGCCTTCATGGCAATAGTGGTCTTTTTCTAGGTCGTCAGATCTTCCTTGTGCAACTTCCACCATCTGGTTGGAGTAGCCTTCAAAGCAATATCCAAAGTAGGAATACTTTGTTCATCCGGAACCTTCCACTCCATAAAATTGAGGAAAGAATGTAGTTCTGATACTCCATCATACACTAGAGGGTGTCAGAGTTTAGCCCCAATCCATCTGACTGACCTAATAGTTGCACAATGTATAGTAGAAGTCCCATGTCTTCCCTAATGCCATTCATTAAATGCATCCTTAGAATCTCCATAGAAGGAATTAATGCTCCTCCATCTTACTGATCCATACGTTGTAGGGTTTATGTAATCATATTGTGAAAAGTGATTGAAGAGACAGGGTGGAGGTGTTAGGATATTTAGACACTTAGGAGTTAGTTAAGATCAACTTGTGTAATATATCTGTTAGGTAAAAGCGTGTTTCTTTAGTATGCATTAGTATGCATTTGTAAATATTCTAATCCGACGATCACAATATGTTCTAGACATAGAGTGATCCAGCAATTCAACTTCTCTTAGATCATACCTACCATTGATCCGTGGTTTAACACCCGATTGGTCTATGATCTCTATTTAAAGAGCATAGAGGGTCCTTGGCTAGTTGATCGATTATGAGAAGCTCATGTAACTTTCTTTCTTTTGCATAATAAATTGCTCCAAGTAGCTATTTGGCCGGGGTCGTGGACTGTTTCCCTCTCAAGGTTTTTAACCACGTGACAAACATCAGTGTGTTGATCTGTGATCTATTTGTGTGAAGCGATATCTGAAGGTGTTCAGTCTTTTGGGACTACCCTGTGTACTCGAACATGGTATCAGAGCTTTTATGAAGAGCCGCTTTCGGTTTTGATCTAGATCTAGAACCGGTGTTGCTGAAAATTTGAAAGGGATTCTGTTTCTAGATTTTTTGTGCATTTTTGGCTTGTGGGAGCTGTTCCATTGCGTCCGGAGCACCGTTTCCATTGGGAAATAGTTTTCATTTCGTCAAAAACTATTTCCGTTTGTTCCAGAAACACCCATTTCGGCAAATCTGAAGGTATAATGTTACAGTGACGGATTTGTTTTTTTTAAATCTCTCATATCTTATCAGTTTTATTATTAGATCTTTTTGTTTTAGTCTCAAACGGTTGCCTTCTCTGACTGCGTATGCTCTTTGCCGTGCCCCTTGCGCGATCGCGGCGAATCAGAAATAGTAAGGGAAAGTTTTTTTTCTTGTCTTCTCAGCTACGTATGGTCTTTGTTGTGCACCTTGTGTGATCACGGCAAATCAGAAACAACAAGAAAACTTGGAAACGTACACTTTCCAGGCAAGATAACCAACATCTAACCCCATTGTGTGGAAAAAGTTTTTTTTTTGTTTTTTGTTTTTTGTTTTTTGTGTGGTTTGCAGAAAAAAAAGGCAAGCACAGAGAACGAGAGAGACGAGTAAAAAACAAAAAAAAAGCCCCCTTCCTCTTTCCATTCTTTTACATACCTTTTAAACTTAGCTCTCTTGGTCCAAAGTTGCTTTATTCCTTAATAGGTCTTGAGTTCAAGTCTTATTAAGCTACTTTTTAGTGCATGCAATTTCTATTTTCAAGCTACTTTATTGTAAAAGTGCATCTCACATAAATAAAATAAAATAAAAAGTGAGTCATTTAAGTCTTTTAATTTATTGCCGCACTCTTTAAAAGTAACATTATTGTAAAAGTGAACCTCACTTATTCTACAAAAGTGATTCACTTCAAAGCAACGTTATTGTAAAGTGATTGTCAAAGATTGATCTTCAGAAGAGGGGGGTTCTTTTTTTTAGTTGGTCAAGTTAATATCTGCCACGTCACTATTGGGGACATTTTCAACATTTTCTTTAATCAAACATAACTTCATCATCCAGAATAAGTTTTCAGTGCCATTTTTTTTAAAAAACCGCATATTTTTTCGAGCTCTTTGCAACTAGACAGTTAGTTTCTATTTTTTCAGCCATTATTTTACAATATGGCCGCCCCTTGTGATATTATACTTACAAGTTCTAACTATTTCTCATGGAAATCTCGTATGGAGAATGTTCTACAAAGTAGGGGACTTTTCAGGATGACCTCAGAGAAAGAAACAAAACCCACTGATGATGATAAGAAAATTAAATGGGCAAATAGATGTGATGAAGCTCGTGGATTGACTGGGATGTCAATCTCTACTGATCTGCGATTCCACATATCTGGAATTGATGAACCTGATAAAGCTTGGGAAAAGTTGGAATCTGTGTTTGGTAAACACAATGAAATTCAGGGTCATCAACTTGAAAATGAGTTGCTTTCCTTGAATCCAAATGATTTTTCATGCATTCAAGACTATTTATCTAAGTATAAAACTCTTAGACTCTTATGTGCAGAATGCAAGATTAAGAAAAAAGACAAACAATGTATTTATCATATTCTTTCCAAACTTGGACCTGCATATTCTGTTTTTATATCTACATTCTACTCCATGAAAGAATCCTTGACGGCAACTAGCTATCAAGAGCCTAGTCTTGAATCCTTTTGTGATTCCTTAATTAGAGAGCAAGATAAGCTCATTCATCTTGGAATAATTAACAATGCAGATACATCTGGGAAAGCCTTATTGTCCCAACAGAAAGAAAAGTCCAAGCCTTCCAAGAAACAGAATTTTTGCAATAATAAGCCAAACAACAAGGGTCCCAAACCCTCTCAGTCAGCTCCTTCTTTAAAAAATGACAAAGGATTCAAGCAAAAAGGAAAGAAGACTGAGCATCATTGTAATTTTTGTGGGAAAGATAATCATGATGAATCTAAGTGTTTCAAGAAGATGGAAGCCTTGGAAGCAGCAATGAAGAGGCACCACATCAGCATAGATTCGTCTTCAAAATCTAACTCTCATGGACATGCACTTTGTGCTTCTGGTTACTCTTATACTGCATCTTCTTCTTCTACTTCAAATGAATGGCTTATTGATTCTGGAGCATCTTATCATATGGATAAGGATCAAGCCATATTTTCCACTATGCATGAATGTAACACCAAAAAAATATTTGTTGGTGATGATCGATCTCTAAGTGTTGTAGGATCTGGAACAGTTCCAGTAGAAAATGGTCATTTCAGTGATGTACTATGTGTTCCAAAAATTTCCTGCAATTTGTTATCAGTCTATCAAATTACTCATTTAGGTGAAGGTAAAACTATGACGTTTACACCTCACCAAGTTGTAATCAAGGATTTTAAAAATCCTCAAAATGTCCTTGCTACTGGAACCGTTGATGATATTACCAGGTTGTACAAATTTAACAACTTTGGGTCATCACCTTTTTCTTTCAGTTTTTGTTGCTCATAGTGATAACTTGAGCAAACTTTGGCATGAGCGATTTGGTCACTTAAATTATCTCTCATTGCAACAACTATGTAAAGACAATATGGTGACTGGTCTTCCAATGGTATCTTGCAAGGATGGTGTTTGTTTCGGTTGTGTACTCAGAAAACATCATCGGGATAGTTTTGACAAACGTGCCTCTTAGCATGCCTCGGTTCCTTTGGAGCTTGTGCATAGTGACTTGTGTGGTCCTCTTCCATCTGCTTCCTTTTCTGGTTTCAAATATTTCTTAACTTTCATTGATGACTACTCCAGACACACTTGGGTTTACTTCCTAAAACTTAAGAGCGAAGTATTTAACATGTTCTTGGCCTACAAGGCCCTTGTTGAAAAACAATCTGGTCATCAAATTATTAAGTTAAGATCTGATAATGGAGGAGAATATGTTAACAACAAGTTCACTACTTTCTGCACTGAACAAGGAATCCAACAACAACACACTTTTCCATATACACCACAACAAAATGGTGTTGCTGAACGGAAGAACCGTACTTTAAAAGAAATGGCTAATTGTATGATCCAGTCTAAGGGACTAAGTCTTCAATATTGGGCTGAGGCCATAAATTGTGCCAATTACATAGTTAATCGCACACCCACTAAAGTTTTACAAGGTATAACACCGGAAGAAGCATGGAGTAAAATTAAACCAGACGTAAGTCACTTTCGTGTGTTTGGTTATGAACCATGGGCTCACATCCCGGATGAAAAATGGAAAGCATTGCAGCCTAAAAGTGAAAAGTGCATATTCATTGGATATTCTGAAGATGTAAAAAGTTATAGACTTCTTCAACCCCATTCACATGATATAATCATTAGAAGAGATGTTAAATTTGATGAAAATCTCTTGGCCTGCGAGCGTAACTTGGCGGGTGTGCCATCTTTGGCTTGCGAGCCTGATTCGGCGATTGTGCCTTCTTCTTCTTCTTCTGACTTCCTTGACAGGTTTCCAACTCCAGTTTATGATGATGATAGTGAGGATGAAAATCCACCTCCGCCTGCTCATGTTCCTCAAATTGCACCAGCACCAATACTTCCTCGATGGGTCCGTTCAACATGTGAAGCAGCTGGTGATCTTGCCGATGATCCTAGAGATCAACGTCGAACACATTCTCAGTTTCAGCGAGCCTCTTGTCTTTTGGCTCAAGTTTCCGAGAATCATGATCCAGAAACTTTTGCAGAAGCTTCACGAAATTTAGATTGGGATGCAGCTATGGATGAAGAATATCATTCCTTAATGGAAAACGATACTTGGGATCTTGTTCCTCTTCCAAAAGGAAGAAAACTTGTCAGATGTAAATGGGTCTACAGAACTAAGTATGCATCAGATGGAAGTGTTGAAAGACTTAAGGCAAGGTTAGTTGCCAAAGGTTTTTCCCAAGTTGAAGGGATTGACAACAATGAAACCTTTGCCCTTGTAGCAAAAATGAACTCCATCCGCCTTGTTCTTTCCCTTGTAGCCTTACATAACTGGGAAGTCCATCAAATGGATGTCAAGTCCGCCTTCTTACATGGTGATTTACATGAGGAAATTTACATGGAACAACCTCATGGATATGTTCAGAATAACTCTAGACTTGTTTATCTCCTTAAGAAATCCTTATATGGCCTTAAGCAAGCTCCTAGAGCTTGGTATGCCAAAATGGATAGCTTTCTCCTTGACACTAGTTTTTCTAGATGCCATTCTGACCCTAATGTCTATACCAAGAAAGTAGGAAACCATCTCATTATACTTGTTCTTTATGTTGATGATCTTATCCTTACTGGTAGTGACCCTAAACTTATAACCCATGTGAAATCCAGTCTTAAGCAAAATTTTGAAATGTCAGACTTAGGACATTTGCATTATTTTCTTGGTCTCCAAGTCTTGTAAACCAAAGAAGGAATATTTATTTCCCAGTCTAATTATGCTTGTGACCTTCTTTGTCACTTCCACATGGGAGATTGTAAACCAACCCCTTCTCCCTTCTAGTCTGGAGTCAAAATTTCTGCCACTTGTACTTCCCCTGAAGTAGATGCCACCTTGTATCATCAGCTTGTTGGTAGTCTTTTATACTTGACTCATTCCTGTCCTGACCTTTCCTTTGCCGTTGGTCGTGTTTCCCGTTATATGCAAAATCCTCATGAAAGTCACTGGAAACCAACAAAAAGAATACTTCAATATATTCGAGGAACAATTCAGTTTGGGATTCATTAAAGTACAGGGGGGAAACCTTTGTTGGTTGGTTTCACTGATTCAGATTGGGCCGGCGATTCTGATGATCGAAAGTCTACTACAGGTTATGTTTTCAGTCTGGGATCTGGACCTGTCACTTGGGCTTGTAAGAAACAACAAGCTCTTGGTCTTTCTTTAGCAGAAGTAGAATATCGAGCCGCAGTTAATGCCAATCAGGAAGCTTTATGGCTTCGACAGATCCTTTCAAAGTTTGTATTCGAGCAGCAGCAACCTACTCCAATTTGGTGCGACAATCAAAGTGCCATTAAGCTTGCCAAAGATCCAGTTCTACAACAGTGCAACAAACACATTGAGCTACACATGCACTTCATCAGAAATCTTGTTCATCATAGTGTTATTGAAGTTCTCTATTGCCCTACAGATGATCAAGTTGCAGACATCTTCACCAAGTCTCTTACAGAAGCGAAGTTTTCTAAACTTTTATCTATGTTAGGAGTTCATAAATGTGTCCTTAAGGGGGGATAGGCTCTAATGCCTCCTTCCTTCTAATAATAGTGTCACTTTTGTAAATCCTTCAATCCTATCCCAAGTTGTTCTTAAGAGGGGATGTTAGGATATTTAGACACTTAGGAGTTAGTTAAGATCAACTTGTGTAATATATCCGTTAGGTAAAAGTGTGTTTCTTTAGTATGCATTAGTATGCATTTGTAAATATTCTAAGCCGACGGTCACAATATGTTCTAGACATAGAGTGATCTGATGGTTCAACTTCTCTTAGATCATACCTACCATTGATCCGTGGCTTAACACCCGATTGGTCTATGATCTTTATTTAAAGAGCATAGAGGGTCCTTGGCTAGTTGATCGATTATGAGAAGCTCATGTAACTTTCTTTCTTTTGCATAATAAATTGCTCCAAGTAGCTATTTGGTTGGGGCCGTGGATTGTTTCTCTCTCGAGGATTTTAACCACGTGACAAACATTGGTGTGTTGATCTGTGATCTATTTGTGTTAAGCGGTATTTGAAGGTGTTCGGTCTTTTGGGAGTACCTTGTGTACCCGAACAGGAGGCTCTGTCGATACTGACACACTGAGCACATCGCCATACTGGATTGGAGGTGGAAGGGTGATGAAACTATTCACACCAGGCATAGAAACATTAAACAATAAAATGCCAACTGCTTTCAACTAATCCATTAACTTGATTTCTATCGCAATATATAATGCTTTGCGTGTATTAGAGTTGCTCTAAATTGCAATGAGGGTTATATTTTTGTTTTAAGATCATTAAAGGGATTGTATAAATTACATCTGTGGACCATAAAATAATGACTAAAATTAAGAATTCCAAGGATTAAGGCCAGTTTATAATTACTATTATATGTATGGAACCTGCATATATTTTTAAATCATAATCTCATGAAGCACATTATATAATGCACCAATCTCCTTCATAGCAATGTCTTGTAGGAGAGTAAAAGATTGAAATTGTTTTATTTAGGGTTTTAAGAGTTTGGTGACTGAAAATAACAAGGTCGAGGAAATATTTATTGTTTTTGAGTGTTATTGGTCTCATAACATAAGATGACATGAACTTGAAGATCACCATTTAAGCATCTTCATAAGCCAACACATATATCGCGTGTAACCATAATTGGGCACGTAACCCTGAGAAATTTGTTGAAGGAGCCGAGCTACCATGACTATATTTTGTGTGGCATAGAATTAGGGTTTATTAAAGTCATTGTAATCCTGACATCAATACCATCTACCATTGTCATCCAACCTAACAATAAGCCATTATAAGCCAACTTTCCAGCGTGTTTCCTTTGGAAATTGCATAAACGGGACATTAGGCCTGCTAATAAACTGACGTCGGTCCTCGCCCATGTTAGACAAATGAGACTACCAAGTCAAATTCTATATAATTAGGGTCTTCCTCCTTATAATCACTATAAACTTAGTCTGGAATTAATTTCACACTGAGTTGCAGCTTTAGTCATCCCTATTCCCACTTAAAAGCAACAATCCATTCATTGGAGAATCGATATAACTGGTAATTAAATTCATAAATGCAAGATGATATCAGTGCACCGCCACGTCCTGGGCACCATTCTATGAGGCTGATATCATCCATACGAGCCAATCTAATTCAAGAAAAATCATTAATAAAATAATACAAAAATTACATACCATAGCCTTGACTTTCGAAATGTAAAACATTTACCCCACCGACATGAATTAATACCACCTTCGTGAAAACTATATTGGCCCCCGTCGAGGACATAATAAATGTTAAGAGGACCATATTTCCATTTGATCTCTGCTTCATTAATGGAACACAATTCCATTTTATCACCATGTTTCCATTTCATCTAACCTTGATCCCTGCTTCATTAATGAAACACAATTCCATGTCCTAAATCTCTGTTTTTTTCCTCCTTGTGTATATATATATATATAAAGATATTTTAGAGCTTCATAGTTCTTCTAAAAGATCTCAGGTTTTACCTAGTCTACAAGTTCTTATGTTTTACCTATGGAGATTAGAGGAGCCTTTTAATACATTCACATTAAATGTTCAACCTATGTAGATTGGAAGAGCCTTTTAATGCATCCATAATAATTTTTGAGTCATATTATATTTGATATGCTTTTATATATGCTTTCGATAAGCAATTCTCATTTCCAATATAAATTCAAAGGAATGCCATGAAAATCAATATTCTTCCAATGTAGGTCCAAGATTACACCAATCTCTGAAGGAATACATTATTTATTATTTATCAACAATCAACTTACTAAGAGAAAACATGTTATAAAGTGGAATTTGAATTTTGGTGGAAAGAGTGACAATTTTTCCTCACAACCAATTGAACTACACCCAATTGACCCCGTTAGAAAATACACATGCATTAATTTTGTTCCAAAAAAGACTCATAAGAAGAGATGACTGGAAGTTTTGTTTTTGTTTTCTTTAATACTTGCTTACAAGGCAAAACCAAACCCTCTTTTTGTCAATATATCTCATTTGATTCTTGGAGAAACTATAGTACATGTTATATTATTTTTACTTTAAAAATACATCATGTTTCTGCAAGGTTTGAATATAGGGTGTATTCGTAAGAACTTAATGATTTTACCATTTAATCTCATCCATGTTGATGCATATGCATTGATCTATATATATATAAATAGAGAGATGAAATAATGTCCTTAAACGTGAGTTTCAACTCCGTAAGGTGTGTGAAAAGGTTAATTATGACAAGTGGTATATGAAATGATAAGTGGTACCATTCAATCAACGTTGCTTGAAATGATACCAACTTTTGATACTTGGAAAGCCATTCTCAACACTAACACTAATCTGAGTCGAGGATAATTTTAAGGATCTATAAGTCTCTCAAAGTGTCAAAACCTTGACGAATTTTATTAATTCTTAAATTTGCAACCATAAAATGTTTGGCAAAATTTTTGTAAAAATATTCAAATTTCTAATGATTTTATATAGTTTTTGGACAATTTTGATGATTTTTAGAGTAAAAAATTATCCGATGGAATTTGGGAAAAATATTTTTTGAAAAAAAAAGATAAATTGTTGAATCTTTTTCTTAAAAAAAGGGTAAAAAAATAGCCCATGAGCTAAATTTCGACTTTCCTTTCTCCAAGTAGCATTTGTGAATAACACCCCTTGCCATTTCCTAGTAATGGCACACCATCTTCATTTAGATAGATTTTTCACCAACCTTCGTTGCTCTCAAATTTCCTTAAAAAAATACATGTACATTACTCAAAAGAGAAATCATATACAATATTTGTTCTTTTATACTTCATTGCTAAAGTTATGTTTTTTTACAAATCTATTTTTTTTTCTCCCAAACTCTAGTACAAATTATACACACACACAAACATATATTTTCATTTTAACACATGTTATGTTTCTAAAAGATTTGAATAACCTAACTGATATCTATGTCAAAACTTTATTTTTTTTATTACCATAAATGTCATGTCCCCAATTAAATAATTTCCGAATAAGACTACTTGCAAATACGGTTCCACCAACTACTAGTTCCCTAGGTTGAGATGGAGACATATATTTTGTAACAAGGGTCTATGGGACCCAAAAGGACTTTAGTTTACCATATTCACATTTACATGGATCACATAAATTATAAATTCTGATAAAGTAAGGTGGAATGGGTTCATGAAGACACTTGGAAGCTTGTGGAGCCTTTGGATCACTAGATTCCCCACACAATTGGCATGATTTTCATCCAAATTCGAACAAATAGGTAATGTAATGTTATTGGAGGTTTATGTGGTGTCAAATATAATATAATGAGCCAAGAAATTCTAATAGGTAAAGGAGAGTAATTCCCATGGAAGAGGAAGAGACTAGAAGACAAGATGTGCCACTTGGAAGGAGATTCCATGCACTCTATGACAACAAATGATGAAATATTCTATGGCAAGTATGACAAATTCAGACCTGATTGCAGAAATATGACAAATGTAACATGACAGGGCTAAAAATAGCCACCAAGAGGTCAAATTTGGGATTTAGAGTCATCCATTCGAATTGGGGAAAGAATTAGAGCATGAAGAGGAAGACAAGTGTCATGAGAGTTACTAAACCACTAAGATGAGTTGGAGGAATCCTATGGAGGTAAAATCAACCTTAGGAGGACTCATGAAGTTAATAAAATGATTTCATGAAGAATGAGAATAGTTTTTTATCATTTGTTAATTGTCCTTTGGCATTTTGGAGAGCTTTTTCTTGTCCATTGCACGATGAGTGTTCACTCTCCCTGCTTGTGAACCAATTTCGAGGGAGTTGGATTCCTTTCCAAGTTGGTTGATGGAAAGTCCATTCAGACCTATAATTGGATCTTAATTAAGGATTTTTAGTTGTGGTTTGAAGTTCCATGTATTCAAATTCTCATCTATCTCCCTATTCTCTAATTTTGTCTTCTCCTTTCCCCCACACTCTCATGTTGATGGCGCACTTGTTAGAGTGATGCTTGCACTTTGATGAGGATATTTGATCCAAAAGCTTGGGTATATTATGTATGGATCCGTAATATCATCTCCATATTATCTGTAAGTTGAAATATCATAAATACATGTATGAAAGGCTTGCATTCTCCATGCTCTTGAATAACCAGTTTTCATGGATTTGGCTTCAATCTTGAAGTGATTTTATATCAGATTTGTATGAGGGATATTTTATGAGCTGGATGATTTTGTGATAGAAATATATTATGTTTTGATCTATAATTTCATTTCCCTATTCTCCGTGGTTCGAAACCCAAGAAATCCATATGTGAAACTCTTGCATTCCCATGCCATTGAATCACTAGTTTCCATGACTTGGGCTTAAATCTTGAAGGAGTCTTGTATCATATTTGTATGAGGGATGTTAACTGATTTTGATGATGTTGTGACAGCCATATATTATGTGTTACTCTCTAATTCCATGTCCCTATTCTATTTGGGTCGAAATCCAAAGAAATCCATATGTCAAACTCTAGCAATTCCATGTTAGTAATTCACTAGTTTTCATGTATTTGACTCCCATACTGAATGAGTTGTATACAATACTTGTATGAGGGGATTTATATGGTGTTTAATACTTTTGGGAAAGAAAGTTTTATGTTTTATATGGTTTATATATGTCACAACATCCTGATATGGGCCTTTAACTCTACTTTTCATGTGTCAAAGTCGAGCTAATTATGCAATTTCCCCAGAAGCAATTTCACTGAAAGTTATCAAATGAATGTGGAACTCTATAACCAGTTTGCAAAAATAATAAACATGTGTAATTACAATCCATGAGGTATAATGACAGTCCCCATACTCTTCTTACAAATTTTGGAGGTTCGAATGAGTTGGGAAGCCAACGTTACCTTCACCCTTGGGGGAATTTGACCACAATTTCCTATGTAAAATTGCATTGTTTCTCCCTAGCAAAAGACTAGTTTGTATGGGCTTAAATTCAGATAAAATGTATTCATAGGTTATGTGGGAATGTAATAAGACTCACTTATCCTTTAATTTCAAATTTTAGACCATTTGGAGTCAGTTGGAACCCCCTCCAGTCTTGACTAGTAAAGCTCAAAATTGTCAGAAAAACACTCTTTCCCAAAATTCCAAGTAGGGACATCACAATGGTATCAGAGCATGGTTTTGGAACCTATTTAAGTTATGGATGATAGGGATTAATTTAAGAAAATACTGAAGTCATATTTTGATTATATGCCCAAGTAGCTTATGCAAGGGTTCGGATTGATGGCTAGTCAACTTAGGGGTAAGTTGGCCGCTAGGGGTAGTAGTAGTTCCCATCATGGAAAGAAACATAAGACCATTACTTTTGAATAATTTTATTATTGGGTGAATGGATTTAGGAACAAGATGAAAATGTGAATTCATTAAGGGGCAATCATCAATCCACAAGTTTAGAGGAGCATGAAATAAGAAAAAATCAGCCTACTTGTGAGAAGATCCTAGATACACCATTAAAGGAAGAAACAAAGAATCATGAAGTGGAGCATCAATCACCTCAAGGTGATTGTAGAGAAGAATATGAAGAGTAAGGTAAATACAAGCACACAATTCTTACTTATGGGTGTTGTGCAAATCAAAGAGAATCTACTGACGGGTCATTGAAGTATGGAGGAGTACCTACTGATGGGTGCTCACAACTCCATGTTGGTGACATAGAGATCATATTTGAAAATTTTGCTACAACACAAAGTTCTCATAAGCATGAGGATGAATACCTTGTGACAAATAATGAAGAACCAAGATCAACTTCCCCATCACCACTTGAGCTTCAAGAAGTTGATCAAATCAAGAAGAAAGAAGAAGAGGAGTTTCACTCCCATGAGCCATCCTTCATTGAAGGTTATTTGAAGATGAGTAAAAGGAATATCCTTGAGTCCCTTAGCATACTCAATGACACTAAATCATTGGTGTCAAATTCTTGTTGGAAAATTTAATCATTGGAGGATCCACCCTTCCTTGAAGACATTGAGAAGATTTAAAGAGCAATGTGCAACATCGAAGGTAATTTCATGTCTTTGCTTTTTTACAGAAATAATTTGGTTGAGATTAATGAATGGTTACATGAACCATAGTTGAATAATAATGAGGATATTCATAAGCTCAAAATTCAAAATGAGCAACTTATTGAGAGGTTTCAAGATACTTGTTCTTCCTCCTATGTTTCAGATTGTCATATGTAGATTGCTTGGAGGATTCTCATGACATGAGGGATCATGAGAGACATGGAAAATTGCAGGTTCTTGATGTGTTTGAAGATGAGATTTATGAGAACCAATCACTTTTTGTGGTGGAAGAGGAACTTGAGTTGCCTCTTGAAAATGGTTACATGCTTTTTGAAGAAGTGCACGATTCCATTACCTTGGAACCAACCTATGAGGAAAGTTTTACATTTTTGGAGCCCCTATGGAGCTTTCACGTGATGAAAAATTTTCACTTTCTAATCCTTTGGGTGAGTTGGTTCTTTCTCCTACATCCTACACTTCTACAGTTTGTAGAACTCATCCTAAAGAAGTATGGGTGAAAGGTTTTTTTTTATGGTACCACATGAAGAGTATGGACTTCCTATGTATCCTTTTGATGATGACATGACTAGAGTGCCATCTTATTTACATTTTCTGAAACATCCTTTGTTAAATTATGATGATATATATATGCATGGATGTATTGATGAGACTTCTTTGAGCCACTTGAAGTCTTCATGTTTTCTTTGCTCCGTATTTGGTTTAGATTTTGGTGGAGGTTCTTCAGTAACTTCTTGGATGAAAGAAAACATGACTAATTATTATTTTGATGCATCTTACATTCTTTTGGAGAAACATTATAGGACATGGGATCATCACCTATGCCATTGGATCATATTTGATATAATACTTTATGGTTGTGTGTATGGGCCACATGATGATCTACTTACTTGGATGTACAAGCACTGTCATGATCCTTTGATGAGGTGCCTTATTTATGTACAATTTTATGATGTAGTTATGTACTTTAATGATCTATATTCTGTACTCATGATGTTTGGAAGGGTGCAATACAATCAATGGGATCAGGGTATTGCTTACTTTCAATTTTGGGGGCAACAAGGAGTAGGGGATATTGAGTCACCACTTGAGAAGGTGATTGTAATCATAGCAGAGCATAAAGAAATGTGGTGGTTCCTCTTTGAAACTTTCTTGGAATATTGGAAATTCAAGTTTGTCAACTCAATACCAACTTCAAAGAATTATACAGAAGCAAAAAGGGTTGAAAGTTCAAAAAAGGGTTTCAAAAGATGGAGCTAAAGATTATTTGTACAATTTTTTTTATGGATTTGATTAATCCTTTTGGTGTTAGTGGTGATGTCACATGATATATCAATATTTAAAGATCCACATATCTTTACTTTTGGAAACACACAATTGTAGTACATGAGTGCCACTACTCAATTTATTGCTAAGGTTTGAAGCAAAGTTTTGGAAGGAAAGAAGGTTATTCAAAATCCATGTTTGAAATTACTCAAGGACAATCAATATTTAGTGGGGTGACTTTCATGTTCCCAATTAAATAATTTCCGAATAAGACTACTTGAAAATAATGTTCCACCAACCTAGTGATTCACTAGGTTGAGATGGAGACATGAATTTTGTAATAAGGGGCTATGAGACCCAAAAGGACTTTAGTTTACCATATTCACATTTACATGGGTCACATAAATTATAAATGCTGATAAATTAAGGTGGAATGGGTTCATGAAGACACTTGGAAGCATGTGGAGCCATTGGATGACTAGATTCCCCACACACTTGGCATGATCTTCATCCAAAATCGAACACATGGGTTATGTACCATTATTGGAGGTTTATGTGGTGTCAAATATCATATAATGAACCAAGGAATTCGAATAGGTAAAGGAGAGTAAATTCCATGGAAGAGGAAGAGATTAGAAGACAAGGTGTTCCACTTGGAAGGAGATTCCATGCACTCTATGACAACAAATGATGAAAGATTCTATGACAAGTATGGAAAATTTAGACCCGATTGCAGACATATGAAAAATATGACATGACAAGGCTAAAAATATCCACCAAGAGGTTGAATTTGGGAGTTAGAGGCAAACATTTGAATTGGGGAAATAATTGGAGCATGAAGAGGAAGACAAGTGTCATGAGAGTTACTAAACCACTAAGCTGAGTTGGAGGAATCCCATGGAGAAAAGTTCGATCTTAGGAGGACTCATGAAGTTAATAAAATGATTTCATGAGGAATGAGAATTTTTTTTGATCATTTGTTAATTGTCCTTTGGCATTTTGGAGAGATTTTGCTTGTCCATTACATGGTGAGTGTTCACTCTCCCTACTTGTGAACCAATTTTGAGGGAGTTGGATTCCTTTCCAAGTTGGTTGATGGAGAGGCCATTCAGAAATATCATTGGATCTTAATGGAGGAGTTTTAGTTGCAAGTTTAATCTCCATATAGTTGAATTCTCATCTATCTCCCTATTCTCTCATTCCTTCTTCTCCATTCTCCCACACTCTCATGTTGATGGCGCACTTGTTGGAGTGGTGCTTGCACTTTGCTGAGTATATTTAATGCCCAATATTGGGTATATTATGTATGTCTATATAATCTCATCTCCATATTCTATGTAATTCGAAATATCAGAAATACATGTATGAAAGGCTTGCATTCCCCATGCTCTTGAATAACTAGTTTTCATGGATTCAGATTCAATCTTGAAGTGGTTTTATATCATATTTGTATAAGGGATATTTTATGAGTTGGATGATGTTGTGACAAAAAGATATGATGTGTTACTTTGTAATTCATGTCCCTATGCTCTGTGGGTCTGTTGATGCCTGGAAAATCGCGGGTAACAACAGTTAGGGATTCTCCCCAGTAAATGTTCCCAACTAGCCCATTACTGTTTGGTATGGGGAATTCGTCCAGTTTACGGTCCGACTACCGTAGGTCAAGTAAAAAAATTAAAGGTTTTACCGGTTACGGCCTGGTCCACCGTGTGTATTTTTAGTTTTTTATGTTTAAGTATGATATGCAAGTGTATCTAAGAATGCAGATTATAGAGAATACGAGGAGCAGACACAATGTGATGCGCAGGTTCTTACCTCTAGGGAAAAATTCCTTTCTTACATCTAACTCTCCTATATTTATACAAAACTGCAAAACTTTTGGGCTACCCCCTTGGTGACCTTTGGGCTCCCCCAACCGTTTAATCCCACAATTTTGTCTTTTAGTGAGTGCTCATGATTTATTCAATACATTACATTTTAGATTAAGATTTAAGAGCACTTTATAAAAGAGACCAACTTGGTAACTGATGAAATTTTCCCAAGCTTGGGCCTCTGCTGCTATCGATTATGTTCAGTAATCCGTTGTCTTTTTGAGATCCTGTTGATCTCAGACCTTCACGCTCCTCTGTTCTTGAGCAACATCTCTGGTTCTTACTTTTCCTTTCTTCAACCAACTCCCTTCTACTGTGTCCTTTAGATATGTCTTCTTTGCAGTAGCAATCATCAAACTGGGTCTGAAAAAATCTTCTAAATCCGTCAGCAATTAAAACAAAAAATTCATCATTAATCTGGACTACATTCAAGATCATCTAACTTTTCAATAAAAATTAAACCACACTATCACTAAAACTAATCATCAAATGTGAGGCCATGTACTGCGTTCTCGTTGCGAAATCCTTAACTTGATAAAAAAATTAGAAACCTCCGTCGCCCATGGAGTAGGGTAAAGGCTCACAAAAACAGCGGAAAAAAACCCCCACTAGCGGGAAAAATACTAAGCATCGGGCTGACAAACTCCTCATCGGCGAATGAAAAACTATACATCGAATGGTTAGTTCACTAAGCCGCTGCAACGGCGAAAACCATATAGAATAAGGGTTCTGGGGCAAAATAAAATTTCGGCAAAATAAAGCGCTAAAAACTATCATCCATGCATTGGAGATTGGAACCACTACCCACTAAAAACAACAGCATCAGTGAGGGGAATGACTAACCATAAAGCATTGGCTGAACCATTCATTATGCAGCCGCAACGACGAGAGACAGACAGACTAAAGGTTTCGTAGTCAAAATAAAAACATCGGCAGTCGGCAACTCTAACGCTAAAGGTTGGAGCTCATAACCACTAATCATTGGCGAGATAGTTTACTAGAAAACCACAACGACAGAAAGTGGACAGACAACGGGTTCCACAATAACAAAAATCATCGGTG
>LPNX010344793.1:900633-952487 GCA_001517045.1 Pseudotsuga menziesii | reverse complement strand
TCGATCGTCAAAACCATTTTGATAGCAAAAACAAAACATCG
The DNA here is from genome assembly GCA_001517045.1 of Pseudotsuga menziesii. Lineage (NCBI taxonomy): Eukaryota > Viridiplantae > Streptophyta > Pinopsida > Pinales > Pinaceae > Pseudotsuga > Pseudotsuga menziesii. The sequence continues at coordinate 952,446 of LPNX010344793.1, read as the reverse complement.
CAAAGTAAAAAGTTGATCAATAAAACCAAGGCATCGACTGAAATAGGAGCTATCCATCGGCATGTTCACCATTTCCCCTCCAAAACGGCGGCGACTTAGAAGACTAAAACTCCGACTACTTGTCAACAACAATTCTGATAGTGAAAATCATCGTAAAGCAAAAAGGTTTGAACCAATAAAAACATGGAATCGGCGATAGTAAAACTATCCATCAGCCCATTCTCTATTTTTCCTCTGAAATGGGGGTGATATAGAAGGCTAATGCTCCAATCGTGATAAAATAAAATTGCCGAAAATCCAAAAAAGAAAATTGAAATAAAGTGCATCGGGGAAAATAAGAACTGTCCATCGGGACATTCATTACTTACCCTCTGTAATGGCGGATGAGTAGAGAACTACCGCCCCGACTCATTGTTCAACTGACCTCCGATAGTGATAAAGGAAATCATCCATAAGTCAAACTTCAAGTTCCACAATCAAAAGCATCGGCCGGCAAAAAGCAACTTTCCGAAAAGAAAAAAATTAGTTTGACCTCAATTCAACTTCAAACAATCCAAAATGTAGCAGAGGGAAAAACAAAGTTCAGTAATCCAAACACTCCCAGGAAGGATAAAATTAAAAGGAGGGTCCAAAATTTTAAAAAAATTGGGAAAATAGTTGCAGCTGCAACGGGGTCGAAATCCAATAAATCCATATGTGAAACTCTTGCATTCCCATGCCATTGAATCACTGGTTTCCATTCATTTGGCTTCAATATTGAAGAAGTCTTGTATTAGATTTGTAGGATGGATGTTCTATGAGTTTGATGATTTTGTGACAACCATATATGATGTGTTACTCTATAATTCCATGTCCCTATTCTCTATGGGTCAGGTTTACACCTAATTCATACCTCGGGTAGCGCGGCAGAAATATTGAAGCCACTAGGTGCGACCTTGGGGGAAAGCTCGAGCCAAGTATTGTCACCTGATACTTAGATCCTCCATCTAGGCCAACTCCTAGATAATCCAAGGGGAGCGGTCCCTATGATAAGTAAAATCTAAGGTTTTTACTCTACGAAATAAATGATTGATTATAGGAGTTAATGCAATGAATTAAAACCTTAGCAATTAGTTACTGCAAATGATTTTTTTTTGTAAATAAAAATATTATATTACTCCATGAACAAACCAAATACATATCGCTTTTTTCCAGAGTATCAGAGTTTCATCATCAACACCTCTTTCTGTCATTATAGACATTCAAAAAGAATATTATTTTGTTCTGGACAAACTTCCAAAAAATAAGATACCGCCTTTCCTTAATTTTGTTATGAGCTATGACTACTATACTACTACGAAAATAAAACTAGAAATTAAATTTGCACAGAGCCATTATATGAAACTCAAACCAATTTTTTGGAGCAATCCCCCAGGATGGATCCCTTGGCAATAACAAGCTTGATCCCCTTCGTCATCTTCGTCGATTCTCCTAAAACATGCTTTGGTTCCCCACTATGGCACTTCTTCATACTGGAGTCTCTGATCTCCATGCTCCACATCCCAGGATTGTAGAACTTGAGCCCCAGATTGGCCGCAAGAAAGTCATTTTTGAGGTGCATAAGCCTGTTGTATGCATTATGGTCCTTCCAGGCATGAACCGGTTCCTCATCCCCTTTACTTTTAGCAGCTTCACTCATGGCCACATGCGAGATTAAATTCTTCATCACCCAGTACACCATTATCATCTTGTCATACGCAAAGGCCCTTCCAGTTGTGGTACCAGGGTCTACAATCCATTCTTCGACCTCCATTCAGATGTCCTCAATAGGCATTGCTTGAACCTCTTTCCATAATCGTTTCTTGATGGCCTTAATATCATCCTGAAACTCAAGGGTAATGCGGTCCTTGAAAAAGGAAGCTGCAACTTGGGCCTGAGTTTGGGCTCTCGTGACTCGGCCCCTACAACCCCTCTGCCCTCTCTTCTACTTACCCCTCCCTTGTTGTCCCACGGTACCCAACCCCATCCCACTTTCCATATTCATAGGTTGCTTAGGGGCCATTCTGGGGATATGCAAAAGAAACTACACATAGGTAGGCACGTAACCTAAAGCATAATTGTCTTTGAGCACCACCTAGTGATACTTACCCTCGACTAGAACAGAAAAATCAGTAGCGTCACGATGAATATGAGTGGAAAGGGAAATAAAATTCCTCTGAGATAAGGCCAAGGAATCCATGATTACCATAGCAAGTTTGTACTTTCCCTCCTATGGCCAGTACTTTCCATCACCCACAGATGTACCAATCGCGAATCTTAACATCACAAAGTATTTAATTACCAGATATGGAAACTGGTGCGAATCCGACCTCCATCTCTTTCAACGCTTAATCAGGTATCGTCTTGTACCCAGCTCTGTAATGATGCAGATTATGCTCATCATTTCCTACATGATTAGCCTTGGTGGTCTGACACCACAGCTACGATCTCTGTCTTCCTCCTATCACCATCCCGGGAATCTTGACGGTTGTCGTCCATCTATCAACTTATCTCATAATTTGAAGAAGCCAGGTGGCTACAGTTATAGTCCAAATTCTCATTTCTAAACTCTTCCATAGTGCTCGTAATGCGGGCCCTACCCCCTTCTTCTCCAAGGTTAGCAAGGAGATCCACCACCTTATTTGCTTCCCGTCTTACGTGGCTAAAGGACAAGGTCTTATGAGATGAGAGAAGGATCCTCAGGGTGTCCAACCTGCTCGAGAGCCGCCATCTAGACGTGATTTTCTCTGTTGTTTGGCCATTGGCTAATTTTTTTTCCATCTGGATAATAATGTTGGAGTCACACTCCACAATAATCAGCAACCAACCTTCCTTGACTGCAAGCTTGATCCACTAGATGAGGCCTTCCAATTCACCCGAATTGTTAGTTCCATTACCTAGATATCTAAAAAAGACTTTCAAAATCACTCCGAAGCATTCTTGCAAACACCCCCATACCTCGCTGCTCTTGGTTTTCCTTTGACTGTGCCATCGAATTTAACTTTGAACAAGTGTAGTGGTGGGGGGGACCAGAAATTCAGACTAGATGGTATACAAATTTTGTCTTTCTATCTAAGCCCATCCAATTCACTTCTTCCTAGTCACCAACCAGCCACGATGCGAGCTTCATCCTCTGAGAAGTCCTTATCTTTCTCTCCCCACTGCATGCTTCTTATCGTTTCAAGGAGGTTCTTGACCAACCTCCACCACACCTCCTCTTCTTTGTATTTATTATCCTAGAATATGTGATTATTTCTTTCTTTCCACACATTCCACATAACCATCCCTAGAATCATCATCCATAGAGTCCTTAGAATTGGATTTTTTAAGGTTTTAAGATTCCATTCTCATAGAGATTGTCCAAGTTGACCTCTCATTCGATCGCTTCTCTAAAAGATCATGGATCCTTTATCCCATAGTGAATCCGTATAGGTGAAATCGTCCAATAGGTGCCTCATGTTTTCTTTATTGTTGAAGCATAAGACACATTGGGAAGGACCATGAATCCCTCATTTCCTTAGGTTTTCTCTAGTTAAGATCTCTCGTTTAAAAACCAACCAACAGAAGATGGCTACCTTTGGCCATCGATTTGTATCCCATATATTTTTCCAAATTGCTTCTCCAGCCTCCTCATTGCTAGTGTGTATGTCATAGGTTTATTTAATACTAAAAGTGTCTTTGTGTTTGTATCCCCGCCTCAATTTATCCAGCCTCATCTTGATGTGGATGAATCTCTCCTGGAGAGATGCCTTGAAAGAACAAAGCTCGTCTTCATTAGTTAGTCCTTCCAACCAGACCTGGTCCATCCATTGCCTATGATCCTCCATGGGGGGATCCTCCCAGTATTGACACACTTTGAATTTTCCTTCTTCCATCCCTCTGGCCCTGATAGTCTTCCATCTAGGTTCCACCCCCATTTTGGGTAGCCGATTCCATGAGTCATCCCAGAAATTGGCTAGCTCATCGTCACATATTTCCCCAAAAATATGCTCTTGAACAAGCTTTCGTCCAGATTGGGTTTTCATACATATATGAGACCCTAGCCTCTCCTCATTGTATCTGATCAGATGTGCACTTGTTCTGTCCCTGGCATATTTCACATGCCACAATCTCACCCATGGTTCCAACTTGTGATTGCACCCTTGCCACCAAATTTTAGAGCCTTGAATTTCACTCATAACTTTTGGATCCCTGAGACCCAAACCCCCCATGTTCTTAGGGAAGCAAATTTTGTCCCATCCAACCAGTGAAAATTTGGTCTTCTCTTGCCTCCCTCTCTAAATAAAATTTCACTAGACACTTCTAATTTCCTTTATAACATACTTTGGCATTGAGAGAACTGAGAAGAGGTACACCCACATTGCTTGGAGAACAGATTTGACAAGAATCGGCTGACTGGGTAGGTTTAGAGGTCGGAGGATCCAATTTAATAACCTACTTTTAAGTCTATCCAAAAGGTCTTGTCAAGACACCTTCCGAATGGTTGCATCCACTATGGTCCCCCCCAGATATTTGGAGGGGAGAGACCCTTTGGAAAAACCCAAAATCCAGATTATATTCCTCTAGGCTGGGGTGGCAGTATTGAAGAAAAAAACCTGTGATTTATAAGAATTAACTTCAAGCCCTGAAGCTTTTGAAAAAATCCTTAAATGTTTTTTAAAGGCTGGGACCTCTTGGACTGAAGGGTGCCCATTAACAATATCGTATCATCCATGAATTGTTGGTGTGTTTGTTTATCCATTCCCTTGTGGAGGTTTAGCCCACTGATCTCTCCTCTTGTTGATTGGTCTTGGAGGAGCTTGCTCAGCCCCTCCACCATTAAGATGAAAAGAAAAGGTGAAAGGGGATCCCCCTGTCTGATTCCCTGGGAGGGGTGAAAAATCCTAGTCGGAGACATATTCAACATAATAGAGAAAAAGGGGGTGGAAACCAAATTCATTATCCACTCCACCCATTCCATGCAAAGCCAAAAGCTTCCAAAATACTTCTCATATACTACCAACTTAGTTTATCATAGACTTTTTCTATATCCAATTTTATCACCATACCTGGTTTCTTAGTCACCTTCAAAGAGTGGATAGTTTCTTGAACCAGGATGATCCCGTCCAATATCTACCTCCCTTCCACAAATCTCAATTGTTTCGTGCTAATCAAGTTGGGGAGGAACGACTTTAATCTATTAGCGATTACTTTAGTGATGATATTGTAAATGACATTACACAGGGCGATGGGTTTGAACTTAATTGGCGTATCAGATCCTTCCCCTTTCAAAATCGGGGTTAGAAAAGTGGCATTAAAAGAATTTAAGACTCCATGATTACTCCATGATTCTTCCACTATTTCCAGAATCAACATCTCATTATTCTCTCTGGTGATCAACCTGGGGATGAGTATGGTGATCCTATCTATCTCCTGCCTCCTATCACCTCTATCCTCAGTCATTATTTCCTCAAAATGGTGAACCAATTCTTCCTCAATTTCTCCTATGGAATCTACTTGACTTCCATCAGCTTTCCTTAGTTTGTAAATATTCGACCTATTCTATTATGGAGGACCGAATTATGAAAGAATTTGGTATTCTTCTCACCTTCCTGCAACTATTGATTCCTAGATTTTTTTTTCCAGAAGACCTCCTCCTGTCTTTCCCTAGCTTCCAGCAGATTCAACAGATCTTTCTCCTTTTGTTTCAATTTCTCATCCCAGCCTATGTCCATTCCTCTCTAGTGGGTATGCTTAATACCCCCCATCAGTCTCCTCTTATCTTGAAAAATGTTCCCAAAGTCTTCTCGGTTGCACATGCGAATTTTGGCTTTAAGAGCCTTCAGATTTTGTTGGACCGGTACATTCCCGTGCCTGTGGGGGGGACCAATTCCTACCACCATTGACCTACCAAATCCTTAAAGTATTTATGCTCCAACCAAAATTGTTCAAATCTAAAAGGTTTGCTTAAGATGGCATTCGACCAATCCCAGTTGATGCTTATGGTCGAGTGGTCTGACCCTGTAGCCGAAAGGACACTAGCACTTATTTCCCCAGTACCTCTGGCAGTGTCCTATGTGACCATAAATCTATTGATTCTTGAAGCGACAAGGTGCTCTCCCCCACGTTTGTTGTTCCATGTGTACCATCCATCCCCCATCTCAAGATTTATAAGAGGACTGTGGACCAAAAGGTCCCTAAACACTTCTTGGAATCTATCCAAGACATGCCTTCCCCCCTTTTTTTCCGTGATGGAGGTTATCAAGTTAAAATCCCCTCTATAATACAGGATCCTTCACAAGCATGATCCTTCATCCAATTCGTAATATTTAAAAATTCATGCTTTTGAGGAAAGGCACTTGGGCCGTAGACATTCACCAAGGTGCCTTTTTCCTCTAAATATAAGATGTTAAAACTGGAGATCAAAGAGAATTGGTTGGACCTCAATTCCAATAGGAAAATGGTGTTTTGTTGCCATAGAATGGCTAAACCGCCATCCATTCCTGCAGCATCAATCACCATAACCCTACTTCCTCTCCAAATCTTCTATCCCAACTTCTCCATTACTTCTGAGTTACACTTTGTTTATTATAAAAAAAGAACATATGGATTTTCCTATTTGAACTTCCTTGCTAAGGTCTTTATTTTCCTGAGATGGTTGCACCCCCAGATGTTTCAGGAAATGATCTTCATTGGCTAACCCTATTTACTTCAGATAATTCTGCCACTATCGTCGGATACTGGCCTGATTCTATCACCTTTAGTCCTACCTCCGCAATCCTTTGCTTATTTGTCTTTCTTCCTCTTTTCAAATCTTCCTCTGGTGATTTTCTTTTGCTCCCTTTTCGAGTATCAGATTCTATCCCTAATTGTTGGTGTGATTTGGTTTTTATTATTGATTCCTAGTGTAGTTCCAATTATCTTCTAGAAACATACCCCTACCCTTCTTATCGCATTCCTCCTCGATCTCATCTAAATCAAGCTCACCCAGTTCCATTTTTTTCGCACCATATTCATCCATTGCCTCGATCTGGTCCTCCTCCTCCTTCCCCCTACCTGCTTCCATTTCCTTACCCACATCTTGCTTCTCCAGATCTTCTTCCTTATTCTTTTCCTCCTCTGTGTCTTCTCCTTTCTCCTCCAAGATCTGAAAATAATTGTTGTTGATGACCTTTTTTCCCTGGTTTTCTTTCATGGTCTTCTGTTTCCTGCCCATATTGTTCTTTTTTTTACTCCTTACTTGCATAAATCCTTCCCCATATTTCTCTCCCCCCAGGGGACTCTTAGAAATGGGTGGTACTTGGATCAACTGTGGGAAGTTCCTACCAAAATGACCATATTCATGACATTGTCTACACCTGAATGGAAACTGCTCATAGTCGATTGGCTGTAACCACTCCTCATCATCTTAGTTTAGGCTAATTGCTTCTGGTAAATATTTCAAAAGATCCATATCGACATAGATGTGAACAAAGGTCGTATACCTATTTTGTTTTGTCTACTCTGCAACCTTTACAAATTCCCCGATCGTGTTACCGATGTCTTACATAATTTCTAGATCCCAGTACTCGTATGGAAGGGAAAACAACTACATCCAAACTGGATCAAACTTCATATCCTCAGTTTCTGGGTTAAATATTTCTTTCCATGTTCTTAGATACATACCCGTCGATAAGAAAAAATAGGGCCCTCCCTCAAGAACCCTATCATGATCTTCCAGGTTAAAGAAGATGATGGTAAAGAAACCCTTGGATCCCAAATGGAGATCATAGTGGCCTTTAGGGTTCCATTTACTATCAATACAACGGAATAGATCTCTCTCCCAAGGCCAGATCCCCACAAATTTACCGATGATGTATTTCTCCTTCCATAGCTCAACCTTCCCCTTGCTCTCATCAGATCTAACCTAAATGACTACTATAGTTTGGGTTTTCAGGAGACAGTCGCCCAATCCCATTCTCCTACCATTACCTTTCTCGGTTTCGCTCCCTTCCCCATACTCATTCCCTCCATCCCTTTCTCCAGGAATCTGGCACCTGGAAACTCTCGTCTCCATGTGTAGTAGCGGGGGGATTACGACCCCCACCCTAAACGTCCTTACCGTGGACTCCGCCGCAACCACAACCAATCGATGCCTCTCTACCTTCTGCCCTGATAGCCACTACCCAAGTTACTGCAAATGAATTATAATAAAAAAAGCATTGATAATTCAAACACCTTTCATGACAATATGCAGAAATTGATTTAACCATACAAATGTGAAAGACCAGTGCCAATTGAATATGGAGTGCTTGTGTATAAGGGTTGTTGTTGTGGTCTCGGTGAAAGTATTGCAGTGTCTCATTTGTAAGTTTTAAGATTTATTAGATGAGTTGATTAAGGAATGGGTTATTTGTTGGTCATTTTTATTAATCTGGTAATTATCTGGATTATTAGCAGGAAGGGGGATTCCTGATATACCATGAAGGTACAGGGAATATGTCCAGACTCACACAGTGTAGTAGAAAATGGGTAAATGTGAGTTGAATGGAGTCACTAGGGAATGTTCAACACCACACTGACAAGGATGTAGCCTAACGGGACCCCACGGTCACTTTTTCAATAGTTCTAGCTTCCTATGTACAATTTCCCCACACGTAGCAAAACACAACGCTGGATTTTTCGTTATTTAGGGAGATTAATTAAAATTTAGGCTAATTAATAGTCACCTAAATCCTTTTCTGATACTACCAATTGATCAAACAAAGCTGCAATGGAAGTAGAGCATACACGGATAAAGGCCTTGTAAGTTTTTAATGTTTTTTAACAAAGTTTTATGATTAAGAAGAGTAAATCCCAAGAGCCTCTTTCCAGATCCGGGACTCAGGAAAGACCTTATCCATGAACATGTACTCGGGAAAGCAAGGGGGTTTATTTTAAACTCAATAGTACATAAAAATTAAAGTTCTCTAATTAATACACTGCTAAAATATTTTTCCGTTTCGGTACTTCGGTATACTGCAGTGGGTAAGTATTCAAATTACTTTGCAACTAAAAACTGAAATAAACTTTAAAATAGTGAAAGAAAGCAGAAAACTATGCTAACAACACAAACACCACGAAAATGGACACCGACGCGAATCCTCCCAGGGGGGTTGGGGATTCGACTCTGATGAGCCTACTGAAGCCTTATTTGTTTTTTTACAACATAGAAGAAATGCACTTTGGTTCTTATATTTTGGATCCAAAGGCTTACAATTTATTGAAAAATTAATTTTTTATGCAAAGGATCTCCGTGGGTCTTCCTTTTGCTCACTTTTGTGAAAATTCGCCAGAGTTTCCTCCTCTTTTCTTGTAAACATGAAAAAAACAGCGATGAAAAGAAAGTGAATGACATCCATAGAGACTTAAAGAGTGTCTTGGGAAAATCTACAAAAAAAAGTTTGAAAAAATCTACGTAAAACTAGAAGAAAAAACTAAGTAATGCAAGCTAGGAAGCTTGCCTTCTTAGGATCTTTGCTTGCCTCTTGAAGAGTATAGCAAGCAAATCTCAAGCACTAAATGCCAAATAAATAAATTGAAAGCTCTTAAAACCACTTAACCAATTACTTTTGAATTTCAACTTTGAACTTGCAAAAAGAGAGCTAGATCTAAAAAGTTAAAGAAAATTTTTTAATCACTCAACAAGATCCAGACGTAGGAGTTTAAAATCTAATTTAGATATGTCTTTAAAATGTAGATCTAAGCAAAGTAACAATAACCAAAGTAAACTTGAATTTTTTTGGATCAAGAAGTGATAGAACCAGATGGAGAAAGAAGTAGAAAATGGATGGTGACACCTCCTTTGGTGAGATCCGAGGGATGATGCTTCTTCTTTCAAATTACTGGAGAAGAGGGAGATACCACTCGCTCATCATATGATCCATCTCGGGTTTCCTATAAAATACCTTCAACAAAATGCAAAGGGGATTAAAAGTACCTTTGTGAAATGATAAGAAGCTAAACAACATTATAGATCCATACAAGAAATCATATAAAACTTAGTAATCTAATACATTTCACAATGAGAAGTAACGTAACAAGAATCACTTCCTATTCTTACCAAAATGAAATTTTCTTTATCAAGACAAGTAATCCCAACAATTTCAAAAATAAAAGAACTAATACAGGTTATCTTAATGATTTATAACAAAGACAACACGAGCCAAACATTTATGGATCCCACACCAAAATTGCCTCCAAAGCCATTTATTAACAAATACTCAGAAAAATATTACAATGTATGCCAATAGTTGTTCAACCTTCCGATCCATACAATGGAGAAGTGATCTACTTAAATAGGAAATGAGAGACCCACGGGGGCACCACCAACGCTGAACACCAAGCTTAGTTGAGCTTGAGTGCTCAAAGGGATTGGTGAAGAGATCCTTAGTTTCACTGAAGTGTTGGTATGGAGGAGGTGCCACCTCAAATGAGGTAGGAGACCTCACTCTACCAACCCAACCACCTCACCAAACTCCAAATTCCATGCTTCCACCTCTTCATGTGATTGTACAGTCGTGAGCACACCTCTCTAATAACATATTCATTATTAAAAAACACTGATGTATGATGGATCCACTGTGGATTATATCCAAATTTTACAAGTGAAAAGAAATAAAGGGGGGGTCCACTCCTTCATGCTTGCGCAACCCCACATAAGCTTGATGTCACCCTCCATTACCATGTGATGAACCCTTTGATTTTTTAAATATTTTGACCCATGTTAAAATTATGCATTTTTAGCAATTAAATACCACTTTGATGCTCTGTTAGCCAAATAATGCCTTCCGGGATGTTTTAGCCTCCTGAAACATAGTGAAAGTGTCCACTGGGGTAAAGATGTTGCTCTGAGTGTGAAAACGAGCATCCCCATNATTGGAATCTGATGAAACTCTAAGGGGACCTAGTACATGACCATACGAATCAATATTGATGCCTAGCATGCTCATATACATTGACACGTGAACTTTAGTAACCTCCTAAGGCCCAGCCGCCAAGATGACCATTCCAGCTTTGGAGGAGCGGTGAAAAACTCGAAAATTATACATCGCTTATTCAACACTGCATAATTGATAAGGGAAAAAACACCTTGGAATGATCAGATTGACGTTTAAGTCTTAGCAACACAAGTCCTTTACAAGAAAAAGGTTGTGCTAGTACATTTATTACAACTTCCTCGAAGGGGTATAAACATGTGGTACAAAAATAAAAAAGGCCATGAAGGCATGAATGGACTTCTTAATTATGAGTTTGAACAAGTACTTTGTTCATCATTGGTGGCTCACTGAAATTCCAACTAGATGCAACCTAGTCGGTAATAGCTCCCTCCAACTGTGGGACATGTGATTGATCTGAACCTCATGGAAATCGATCATACGAGAAACCTAGAATCTCTAGTTCCTACACAAAAACTAGTATAACTCAGTCACCTGTATATAGATACCCAAATGAAACAAAATAAGCTATAATTTATGATACAAAAATAAAAACTATTTATACAACTAATATACAGAAAATGAACTAAGCTAAGAAATAAAATGCGAAGAGAGGTTTAGAGAGTGATGATTCAAAGATGCCCCCATGGGCATTAAATATTTTCACTGAAAAACAGTTTTAGAATCTGTCCGCTGATAGGCAGAGTCTACTTTTCCCCATCCATTTCATTGAGATAAAAAAAGTTTTGATGAGCCACGTCATGAATGATGTAAGGGCCCATCCGTAAACTGTCAAATTTTTCATGCTTGCCCGACTTTTCTCTCTGTTTGTCCCAAAGTAACATTGCATCTCCTTTCCGAAAAACCCTTGGTTTGGATGATTTGTCAAAATTTCTCTTGACCTTATCATGATTTTTTATACTTTGATTAACAACCCTTCTTCTAACCTAATCTAACTCTATCAGTTCATTTATTCTACTCTGAAAGTCTTCCTGATCTAAACCTGAATCTTGCAAAGTCTGATACACTGGTAACTGAAGATGAATCCAGAAAGTCACATTCATGCCATAAACCAACTCAAAAGGAGAATTTCCTGTTGCACTTTTCTTAGTAATTCGATATGTTGAAAGTGCAAATTTGATTTTACTATCCCACGCCTTCTTGTTGTCACCAACAATCTTTTTCACGATGGTCATCAAGTTTTATTGCTTGGCTCAGCCATGTCATTTACTTAGGGATAATAATTTGAGGAATGGGATAGGATAATTCAATATTTAAAGCAAAATGAAGACATTGCTACTGAACTAAAAGCGTTGGCATTATCTGTGGTTATCTTAGCATCCACCCCAAATCTAGTGATGATTATGTCTTTAAGGAAGTCCATAACCACTTTCTTGGTTGCTGCTTTAGTAGGTATGGCCTCTACCCACTTGGTAAAATAATATGTTGTTGTTAAAATATAAGTATAACCATTACTTGAATTGTCTTTACATTTACCAATGAAATCAAGGCCCCATTGCTGAAAAGGGGCTTGGATTACTACCGGCTTTAAAGGTAATGCAACAAGTTTATATTTTCTTGTGAAAAGTTGGAATTTTTGGCAATTCCTAACAAACTTGTGTACATTAGTAAACAAATTGGGCCAATAGTATTCGGCTCTAAGGATCTTGTGAGCTGTGGTTTTGTCTCAAAGTGATCACCACAACATCCTGAATGAAACTCCTCTAGGAGTTTCCGACATTCCTCCTCATCCACACACCTAAGTATGAGACCATCAAGGTTTTTTCTAACCCAATCCCTCTTGTGTGGGGCATTACTTGGTGGCTTGCAATATTAGTGACATTATATTGTGGCCAACTAGATGATCCAAACATGTAAGGTTGAGGAGGTAGAATATAAGGTACAAACACCATTGTTTTTGTTGAATATGCTGAATGAGTCTATTCAAATGCCTGATGCTAGTGAAATATTATGACAAATCATACCTAAGGCTTGTTCATTTCCATCTGCCATCATATTGGTAATTCCTTTCTCCTTCATTAACTTAGTGGGTTTCATCTCCAAGTCATATTCTTGGATATTTGATACCCACTTTCCCCTTATGCCAAGGCAATCTTGTTGAGACAAGATGTCCTTCACTACTGAATGAGGGACATAACCAACCACTTTGGAGTAACCTATATAAGTGCTGGAGTGTTTTAAATATTTGACAAGGGCATAAGCTTATTTCTCCATGGTAGTGTACTTTAGTTTAAAATTCTGTAAGGATCTACTCATGAATGCAATAGGTTGTTCCTGACCCTCTTTGTTCTTCTACAACAAAACTCCGACAATTGTGTCTTCTAATGCAAATGAGAAAATCTGGAAATCCTTGGAGTAGTCCGAACTTATCAAAACATGGGGGCCTAGACATGTGGTCTTTTATGGATACAAAAGCTTATTTCCCCTCTTTATCCCATTCAAACTTAACATCTTTCTTGAGTAACTTCTACATAGGTTTCATTAATTCCACCAAGTTTGGTATGAACCTCCTTATAAAGTTGATCTCGCCATTAAAGGACTGTAGGGATTTCTTGTTATGGGATAAGGAGACCTTCTTTATAGCTTCTACTCTCTCTGGGTCTATTTTGACCCCATCTTTGGAAATAATGGTTGCAACTTACCCTTATCAACTCCAAGTGTTGACTTGGTTGGGTTCAATGATATGCCAAATTTCCTACATCTCTCAAACACTTTTCTGAGATGAGCTACGTGGTCAGATCTTTCTTTTGAAAAAAAAAAAACTCCTTCTTGGTAGATTTCTATTATTTTCCCAATTAACTCATTGAAAGCATAGTCCACGTCCCTTTGGAATGTTGCACCTGTTTTCAAAAGACTAAAAGGTGTACTTAGATACTCAAATGTTCCCCAAAGTGAGGTGAAGGTGGTTTTTTGTCGATCCTCCTTTTTTACTAGTACCTGGTTATATCCCGAGAAACCATCTAGCATAAACATTATACCCGATCGAGTTACTCTTTGTAATAATGTTTCCATATCATGTAGAGGGTAATTGTCTTTTATGCACAAAATATTCAAGTTTCAGAAATCGATGCATATCCTCAACTGCCCATTTTTTTCTTATTACCACCACGTTTGAGCACCATGATGAATGTGTTGTTGGTGCAATGATTCCAGCGACCAACATTTTCTATAGTTCTTTTTGGACCATGGAGGAAAACTTGGGATTTATTTTTCTAAGTTTTTGTCGAAAAGGTTTAGCTTTCAACCTTAGTGGGATAGTATGTTGGAATACGTCATCCCGATAAGCTTTTAACTCGTCATATGTAAAAGAAAACATGTCTCTCTATTCCTTTACTAGCTCTATTAAATCCTTTCTTTCTTTACCAGAATTACCTTTGCCAATTTTTATATTTCTTGGTTCTTCCTCAGTACCAAAGTTTATTTCTATGCAACCATCCAACTTTATTTTTTCTTTATTTTTATATTTGTCATGTCTATCAAAGGAGTGCTCCAATTCAATGACATTCATGCGAACAAGGTTTCTTTGCTTGCCCCCTTTTTCAACATGAGAACTTTGCTCGTCTTGATAGTTGATATGACAGTTGAAAAATTCATGCATTTATTAATAAATCTTATGATTTGACCATCATCTTGAAAAACTTGCAAATGGTCAAGGTTATCGGGGACTGAAGGCCTGAAATTTATTTTGAATTTTCCATCTCCTTTTACCGATTCCTCTGTGAATTCCAATGTTGAAGTTGCAGCTACAAGTATATCTGCCTCACTATTTTCCACACGGGGGGCACTGCTATGAGGTCTAATGCACTGAAATGTTCCATGATGGCCCAAACTGTATTTCGATACTTTTTAAGCCTTTAAATGTTACATGCAAATGTTTTCTTGACTTGGGAAATAATTAGATATGAATCGCCTTTAATACTTAACACTCTGATACCCATGTCTTTAGCAATATCAAGTCCTAATACTAATGCTTCATACTCCTCCACATTATTGGAAGCATCAAATTCAAGTCTGTAAGCAAAATTGAATTTCTTTTTTGAAGGTGAAGTTAGGACTATACCGAATCCTTTTCTAGTTTTGGAAAAGGCTCCATCAAAACTCATTCCCCATAGCTCATCAAATTCATCATCATTAGCCTTTTCTCTGATGGGTATAAAATAGTTGGCATAGATAACATGGTTTCCAAGGTTATCTCTTTCACAAATATATTCATTATCTGGCTCATTCGGATCTTCCACATGATACTTTCTTTCCTTTTCTCTATGTAATTTGACATGTGCATCTTCAGATGCAAGGATCATGGCATAGGTCTAGTCCATTTGAATAGATCCTCCAAGAGATGCATCCCATTTTCTTGATAATAATATTTCCCATCTGTCAGGCACATCTATGACCACTATCTCCATGGTCACACCTATGTCAGGGTATGCTACTAATTTGACTGGGAAATTTAGAATTATACCCACAACATCGATTTCTCTTAAGTCCATGGCACATACATTATGATATGGCCTTGAGATAGTTAATCCCATTTGTTCCATGATTTTTCTAGTCATGATGTTTGATGATGCACCTGAATCAAGCATGCAATTGTTCAACAACTTATTCTTTGCAATCAAAGATATATAGAAGGTAGGATGGTCTTCTTTATTGGGATCCCTACCATGCAAAATAATAGGGACATCTTCATTAAAGTTACTTTGTTTCTTGGACAAATCTTCTTTAGGTTTATCCTTTACATTCTCCTTTGATCTTACCAGTTTCTCTTTAGGTTTCTCAGTAATTGTTTCCTCAGATTTTTCAACTATATTTTCCTTACGTTCTGCTAAGGATCTCAATTACAGGGACATAAATCTTAGAACTTGATAACCAATTACCCAAATAAATGTTTAAATCTAAAGGGGGAGGAGTTTTTACCTTTGGCATATGTTGATTCGACTTGGTTGAGATCATGTTTTTCTTTCTCTGATAAACAACCCCTTTGTACCTCTCCATAATCTTTTCAGGTGAAAGTTTTTCACCAAAACTCTTCATAGCATTATCCTTCTCCTAACTGTAGTCCTTAGCTTGCTTCCATTTTTCTTTTGAAATATGATGAACTTGCCCTACATTGTTTATGTAGCCATGACTTCTAAGATGTCCTTCAAAGTTATTCATTTCTATTTGTTATTGTTCCATAATGCAGCAGAATTTTGGACAAGTAGATTCTTCATGAAGTTCATTGCAAGGCCGACAATAGAGAGGAACCCCATCAATCACCATGTTGCTTGTTTGAAGTTGATTTGGAGGTCTCTGCTCATAAGGAGGATACTGCTTTTTCCATTCCTGGTTTTGTCTAGGTTGGACGTTTTCATGATTTTGAGAAACCTGTGCTTTTTCCATCTTGTTTATCCTATTTTGCATAGCATTCATCTAGGAACTACAATTTATCATCATTTGTTTCATCATGTCAGCTACCTCTTTCATTGATTCCTTGTCTTCATCTTTTCCTTTAGGTTCTATTATTTTTCCTCTAGTATCCTGAGTTTTGGAAGATGAAGTGGTGCCTTTAACAAATCCTGAAATGTTAGAATTTCCTGCATATTGCATGTTTTTGTCTATCTTCTCAGCTATTTCCATGGATTTCTTCAGGTTGTTAGGTAGGCTTTGTCTCTAAGTTGGTACCTAATTTCTCCCTCGAATGCTTCTATGTAATATATGAGAATTGAGGTATCTGATGGTTTAATATCAGTCGAGCATCTGTCCACCATATCACTGAATGTTTTATTGAACTCTTCTATGGTTTCGTTTTCATTTTTTTGTTTGTTAAGGAAACCAAAAAGTTCCTTTTCTCTTTCTTATCCCCCCATCTTTTATTGAAAGCAATTTCAAATTCCTTGAAGGTCTTGATACCGTTGTCGTCCAAGGAGGTGAACCACTCAAAGGCATCGAATTCAAGAGATAAGGCGAACAACCTCATCTTTACATCTTCATGGTTGATGTTGTGACACCATTTATTGTAGCACTGTGAAAAAACCAACAAATGAGACTAAGCAGTTATAAAATTGTTTCCATAAAAAGATGGAACCTTCTCAATGGCTTTATCTCGGATGTTATGAGGCTACCCAATTACAACAGAATAATCCAGAGGTTTAAACAAAGTACCTGTTTGTGCCAGAAATTGTTCTTAGACTACTAGAAGAACAAGCCAACACAATCTCAAAAGTAAAATTAACTAAAATAGGTTTTAAGGTTTTAGTTTTAAAAACTTCATTAGCAAGGAGGAAATAAACATCCACAAGCTAATACAAAATTGAATCATGCAAGTTGGATAAACTAGGGATCAAACACATCCCAATAAGCCATAAACATTACACATGAAATACTAATTCCACCCATAGGCTACAAGCATTTACATGAATAAACCTTTAAACAAGAAATGAAATTGTAGACTGAGCAATCAAATAGATCAGAAATGAAAAAGTATGATAGGTAAAAGGGCTTATCAGTTTATATATAATCAATAACAGTCATCCACTTACATAAAAGTTATAAGTACTAGCTTGAGAAATCAAAGCTCCAAAAGCCTCTCCTTGAGTGAAAAATCCCACCTCAAAACTGTATGTTTGTCTTCCTTTATCATTACAAAAGTAAAGTAGTTCCATAACTACCTTCTAGGTCGAAATTTGAAACAGTTACATCAATTAGTTACATGATAACTCAAAATCTTTAAAGATAATTAACCCAAAAATAGCAAATCGGATTTGGGGAAATTTGGCGAATTTCTGAAAATTTGGGTCTCAAAGATGCCTTCATATCTCTTAATCCGGAAGACCTGTGTAAGAATTGAGAGAGGTTTTTTTAAATGAGTATGTTATGAACAAAAAAATCTCTTGGTGTTTCAAAATTCCTCTTCAATTGATCGGAATATGTTCTGTAAAGTTGTGACTAAAACAGGAAATTATTAAATAATTCAAACCCTGAAAATATGCCACAAAGATGAATTTGAATATCTCAAACGATAATAGATATTGCAAAACTGAGAGAGGTTTTTGTGAATGATTATTTTGTGGACAAAACCCTCTTTTGGTTTTCCTGAATTCATTTCCATCTCCTCGTAATATGCTCCCAATTACAATGACACAAACAGGAAAAACAAAGCTACTACAGGAATCTCCTCATGAAAATATTTGACAAAGGACTAAAAAATGAGAGTTAGATTATAAATCAAAACTTGGAATAAACTTTTATTATAAGTTTTTGAAAGCTTAAAGATGTACATATTAACTAATAAGCCCAAAAGACAAACCTTAAAACTAAAATAATGAAATGATTCAACCATTAAAAGCATTAAATACAACCAAAATTATTGATTGTCAACAATTCTTAAAATCAACATAAAATATAAAATCATTTTAAACCAACGGTTGAAAATTAGGACAAAAAGAACAGATAAACTAAGAACACGATCTAGTTATAACATCTGGGTCTTGATGCTGGATGAAGTCCTCCTTGTGAGGCTTCAATAACCTGTAGACCTTGTGCCTTATTCATTGGGTGATGGAGTCATTTACCAAATCTCTGCAACTTTGTCAAACTCTGAACACATACCTCTGAAATGAAAAATACTGCTACAAACCAGCATACTGAAAAGAATCTACATGCTCGTATAGCGAGTGTATTCTGCTATTTACTCCTACCTATAATCGGAGGAAACAACCCAATCAAGTGTAGTCATACTTCCAATGAAGCCAAGAAACCATTTGACTGAGAATCATAATTTCATGCATGCTACTGTTTGAGAAAACCCACAAAATATGTGATAAATGCAATAAAGAATCTGTAGGCAGCTGATACTTATGACTGGAAATAGGAAGTATGCCAAAATATGGAGCATTAGAAATCTTTGAAAAATACAACTCCATCCAAGAAACCAAGGGATCATGAAATTTCCGATTTAAAACTTCAATGTCTTCATTATATTCATCATAAAGTGAAGCATTCTCTTTCTCTCCATTGCTGTTCTTTTTAAACTTTGGATCAAGAATGGAAACTAAGGGCTTTTCAAATTGCTTCTTGACCTTTAAATAAAACCCTTGATCAAAAATTGAACAAATAAAATTCTGAAAGTGACCATAAGTCAAGAATGACAACTTATTTCTTATATCAATAGTAAGAAGTTGAAGAGCAGCAACTTCTTCGTCATAACATGATAATCTCATAGCAGGAACTAAGAAATTTCTACTATAATCCACTGAAAGTATATTATCATCGAAAAAGTCAGCAAACTGATATGAAGAATCAACACAAGCATCATTTATATCCTTGTTCATATGAAAATCTGAAAATGATGAAGAAAACTGTCTTAAATCTGAATGATACCTACGTTCTTCTTCCTGTTCATAAGCTTGAATATCTTCAACATGAGCCTGATCTCGAAGCATTTTGCAAGCTCGAATGTTCTCCTCCACTCCTTTTGTATCCTCAAACAATTGTTTTAAAGATGATGATTTCCTTTCTAACAGGAAAAAGACAAGATCTGAATGTTGAGCCATAACATAATATACCATAGCAAGTTTTTCCGAAGGTCTGATCTCCGTAGGCATACTGATATAAAAACTTTGAAACCTCCAATTAAATTTAGTAATTGGCTCATCATTTTCCCTTTTCAAACTATAAAATTCGGAAAGAAATTGATAATAAGATTTATTCTTACCCCAATACTTCAAAAAGACATCATGTAACTCTTCCCACGATCCAATTGAATCAGCTTTTAAATTTCGGAACCAAAACCCAACATCTCCAGCAAAGGATTTCGAAAATAACCTCATGACAACATCCCCATGCATGATTTCAAAATTATCAATGAAATTATGAAAAGATTCTAAATGCTTCTCTGCTATAATATGGTCTTTTCCAGTCAAATGGGGAATATACTCAACAAAGTAGGAAGGGTAAGGATGTAAGAGAGATGGCAGCCTAATAGGTCTAAACATCTTCTATCTGAGTCTAGACTGAAAATCTGTGAGTTGAAAATGAGGTTCAACAAGCTGTTCGCAAGTTTCAGCAGTGATGGTAGAAGGTAATAGATCAGCTTTATTCTCTACAAGATGACCAGAATAATCAGCTTCAAGAGATATGGGTATATGTATATCATGCTACACATGTATTTCACATGAAGGAATAGGATCAGCATCAATAAAACAAGAAGAATGTATATTTTATTCTTCCAAAGAGGGATATGTACTTGGAGGTTTATGATCATCGAAATAGACAAAACAAAAAATAATTCTTTTGACATGCAATGGGAAAGATAGGAAAAAATTGATGAATAAGAACAAAACCTCATGGAGTAAAGTAACAAGCTGATATCCAGTCTTTCCATTTGGCTTCTTCATTTTTCTGTCAACAAAATTCTCCTTGCAGTGGAATCTTTAATCGTGGAGTCGCTGGTGAAAATTTGTAGTCTAAAATATTTTCTAACTTTGTTCACCTCTCAAAATCAGATGAATAATGATATCCCAAGGAAGATATAATTCAGCTTCATCCCCGACAACGGCGCCAAAGATGTTTGTGCCAGAAATTGTTCTTAGACTACTAGAAGAACAAGCCAACACAATCTCAAAAGTAAAATTAACTAAAATAGGTTTTAGGGTTTTGGTTTTAAAAACTTTATCAGCAAGGAGGAAATAAACATCCACAAGCTAATATAGAACTGAATCATGCAAGTTGGATAAACTAGGGATCAAACACATCCCAATAAGCCATAAACATTACACATGAAATACTAATTCCACCCATAGGCTACAAGCATTTACATGAATAAACCTTTAAACAAGAAATGAAATTGTAGACTGAGCAATCAAACAGATCAGAAATGAAAAAGCATGACAAGTAAAAAGGATTATCAGTTTCTATATAATCAATAATAGTCATCCACTTACATAAGAGTTATAAGTGCTAGCTTGAGAAATCAAACCTCCAAAAGCCTCTCCTTGAGTGAAAAATCCCACCTCAAAACTGTATGTTTGTCTTCCTTTTATCATTACAAAAGTAAATTAGTTCCATAACTACCTTCTAGGTCGAAATTTGAAACAGTTACATCAATTAGTTACATGATAACTCAAAATCTTTAAAGATAATTAACCCAAAAATAGCAAATCGGATTTGGGGAAATTTGGCGAATTTCTGGAAATTTGGGTCTCAAAGATGCCTTCATATCTCTTAATCCGGAACACCTGTGTAAAAAATGAGAGAGGTTTTTTTTAAATGAGTATGCTAAGAACAAAAACCTCTCTTGGTGTTTCAAAATTCCTCTTCAATTGATTGGAATATGTTCTGTAAAGTTGTGACTAAAACAGGAAATTATTAAATAATTCAAACCCTGAAAATAGGCCACAAAGATGAATTCGAATCTCTCAAATGATAATATCTATTTCAAAATTGAGAGAGGTTTTTGTGAATGGGTCTATTTTGGACAAAAACCTCTTTTGGTTTTCCTGAATTCATTTCCATCTCCTTGTAATCTGCTCCCAATGACAATGACAAAAACAGGAAAAACAGAGCTGCTACAGGAATCTTCTCATGAAAATATTTGACAAAGGACTCAAAAATGAGAGTTCGATTATAAATCAAAACTTGGAATAAACTTTTATTATAAGTTTTTGAAAGCTTAAAAATGTACATATTAACTAATAATCCCAAAAGACAAACCTTAAAACTAAAATAATGAAATGATTCAACCATTAAAAGCATTAAATCCAACCAAAATTATTGATTGTCAACAATTCTTAAATTCAACATAAAATATAAAATCATTTTAAACCAACGGTTGAAAATTAGGACAAAAAGAACAGATAAACTAAGAACAAGATCTAGTTATAACAGTACCCATGGTACTACGTGAATTATTTGATTGAGAAGTATCAACAAATAAAAGGAGAATATCTAAGATTGACTCAAATGAAAGATCGTCAAGGATCTTACAAAAAGCTAGCTTGCTTTTCCTCCTATGGTAAACATTTTATGGCTCAAGAATGAACCGAAGCAAGCCTTCAGAGTTTCTTCTTGTAGAACACCTTGGTAAAATTAAAGGCAGTGGATTCGCTAGATGATATGAGTAAGTTTATTGAACTAAAAAATTCATCAAACAAAATGAAAAACAAGAATGAAAACTCAAAAGTCATACTCCGTGAATAGAAAGATTTATCCCCGGCAACGACGCCAAAATGCTGCCGCCTAATTCACACCTCGGGTAACGTGGCAGAAATCTTCAAGCCACTGGGTGCAAACTTGGGGGAAAGATCGAGCCAAGTGTTGTCACCTAATACTCGGCTCCTCCCTTTAGGCCAACTCCTAGCGAAGCTAAGGGGGGTGGTCCCTATGATAAGTGAAATATAAGGTTTTTACTTTACAAAAGAAATGATTGATTCTAGGAGTTAATGTAATGAATTCAAACCTTAGAAATTAGTTACTGCAAATGAATTATAATAACAACAACATTGATAATTCAAACACCATTCATGACAATATGCGGAAATTGATTTAACCATACAAATGCGAAAGACTAGTGCCAATTGAATATGGAGTGCTTGCATATAAGGGTTGTTGCTGTGGTTTCCATGAAAGTATTGCAGTGTCTCATTGGTAAGTTTTAAGATTTATTAGATGAGTTGATTAAGGAGTGGGTTACTTGTTGGTCGATTTTATTAATAGTAATTCTTTGGATTATTGGTAGGGAGGGGGATTCTCGATATACCACGAAGGTATAAGGAATATGTCCAAACTCACATAGTGTGGTAGCACATGAGGAAATGTGGGTTGAATGGAGTCACGGGGGGATGTTCAACACTACATCGACAAGAATGTAGCCTAATGGGACCCCATGGTCACTTTTCAGTAGTTCTCGCTTCCTATGTACAATTTCCCCACATGTAGCAAAACACAACGCTAGATTTTTGTTGTTCAGGGAGATAAATTAAAAGATAGGCTAATTACTAGTCACCTAAACCCTTTTCTGATACTACCAACTGATCAGACAAAGCTGCAATGGAAGTAGAGCATATGAGGATGAAGGTCTTGTAAGTTTTAAATGTTTTTGAACAAAATTTCCTGATTAAGAATAGTAAATACGAAGAGCCTCTTTTCAGATTCAGTACTCGGGAAAGCAAGGGGGTTTATTTTAAACTCAACAGTACATAAAAATTAAAGTTCTCTAATTACTACACTACTAAAATCTTTTCCCTTTCGGTACTTCGGTATAGTGCAGTGGGTAAGTATTCAGATTACTTTGCAAGTAAAAACTAAATAAAGATTGAAATAATGAAAGAAAGCAACAAACTATGCTAACAACACAAAAACCACCAAAATGGACACTGACGTTAATCACCCCAGGGGGGATGGGGACCGGGATCCGATGAGCCTAGTCAAGCCTTATTTGTTATTTTACAACATGGAAGAAATTCGTTTGGGTCCATATATTTTGGATCCAAAGGCTTACAATTTATTGAAAAATTAACTTTTTATGCAAGGGGGATCTCCGTGGGTCTCCCTTTTGCTCACTTTTGCGAAAATATTCTAGAGTTTCCTCCTCTTTTCTTGTAAACCTACAAAAATCAACGAAGAAAATGACTAAGTAAGGCAAGCTAGGAAGCTTGCCTCTTGAAGAGAATAACAAACAAATATCAAGCACTAAATGAAAAATAAATGAATTGAAATCTCTTTAAACCTCTTAACCAAGTACTTTTGAATTTCAACTTTGAATTTGCAAAAAGATATCTAGATCTAAAAAATTAAAGAAAATTTTTTTATCACTCAACAAGATCTAGACTTAGGAGTTTAAATCTACTTTAGACATGTCTTTAAAATATATATATAAGCAAAGTAACAATAAGCAAAGTAAACTTGAAATTTTTTGGATCAAGAAGTGATAGAACCAGATGGAGCAAGAAGTAGAAAAGGGATGGTGATGCCTCCTTTGTTGAGATTCAAAGAATGATGCTTCTTCTTTCAAAATTACTGGAGAAGATGGAGAGCCTACTCACTCTTCAAATGCTCCAAGTCGGGTTTCCTATAAAATACCTTCAACAAAATGCAAACGGGATTAAAAGCACCCGTGTGAAATGATAATAATCTATGCAACATTATAGATCCATACAATAAATCATATAAAACTTAACAATCTAATACATTTCACAATGAGAAGTAACATAGCAAGAATCACTTCCTATTCTTACCAAAATGAAAATTTCTTTATCAAGACAAGTAATCCCAACAATTGCAAATATGAAAGAAATAATACAAGTTACCTTAATGATTTATAACAAAGACAACACCAACCAAACATTCATGGATCCCATACCAAAATTGCCTCCAAACCCTTTTATTAACAAATTCTCAGAAAAATATTACAATGTATGCCAACAACGGTTCAACCTTATGATCCATACAATGGAGAAGTGACCTGCTTAAATAGGAAATGGGAAACCCAGGGGGGCACCACCAACACCGAAGATCAAGCTCAGTTGAGCTTGAGTGATCAAAGGAATCGATGGGGAGATCCTTAATTTAACTGAAGCGTTGGTATAAAGGAGGTGCTGCCTCAAATGAGGTAGGCGACCTCACTCTACCAAGCCAACCACCTCACCAGACTCCAAATCGCATGCTCACACTTCTTCACACGATTGTATGACTGTGAGAACATCTCACCAATAACATATTCGTTATTAACAAACCCTGATGTATGATGGATCCACTTTGGATTATATCCAAAGTTTACAAGCGAAAATAAATAAAGGGGGGTCTACTCTTTCATGCTAGCGCAACCCCACATAAGCTTGACGTGACCCTCCATTACCATGCAAGTGAACTCACCAACCTCATGCGCTATCCACCTAAGTGAAGCAAGTATATGGTAAAGACTTCATCCAAAGTCACATTGTAACATGAATATGAAGGGGGGGCAGTCCTTCATGCTAGCGCAACCCCATATACCATGCTCATGATTCCTTTAAAGCTTGATGTCATCAACCATTTAATCATTCACTTACCTTATTCAAACCAATGTTTTGACTTGATATGTTGAAGAGGTGCGGATGATATGGGGCCCACCATGCCCCATCATCCGCCAACAAATAAAAAAAATACCCTTTGACTTTTTAAATATTTTGACCCATGCTAAAATGATGCATTTTTAACAATTAAATACCACTTTGTTGCTCTGTTATCCAAATAATGCCTTCCAGGATGTTTTAGCTGCTTGAAACATAGTGAAAGTGGCCATTGGGGTAAAGATGTTGCTCGGAGTGTGAAAACAACCATCCCCATGGCAAAAATGAATTTCGGACCCATCAATTATTACATTGTGAAGTTTTTTAATTAAACCATTAAAAATGGCTTAAAAATAATTTATTTATTTAATTCAATTTTTTTTCCGAAATCAGGCGAAACTCTAGGGGAACCTAGTACATGTCCATACAACTCAATATTGAATCCTAGCATGCTCATATACATTGGCATGTGAAATTTAACAACCTCCTAAGGCCTAGCCGTTAAGACGACCATTTCAGCTTTGGAGGAGCGGTGAAAATCTCAAAAATTATACATCGCTTATTCAACATTGCATAATTGACTAGGGAAAAAACACCTTGGAATGATCAGATTGACATTTAAGTCTTAGGAATTCAAGTTCTTTACAAAAAAAATTAGTGCTAGTACATTTATTACAACTTCCCTGAAGGGGTATGAACATGTGGTACAAAAATAAAAAGGCCATGAAGTCATGAATGGACTTTTGAACTCTGATTTTGAACAAGTAGTTTGTTCATCATTTACGGCTCATTAAAAGTCCAACTATATGCAAGATGCAACCTAGTTGGTAATAGGTATAAATCCAAAGAAATCCATATGTGAAACTCTTGCAATTCCATGCTACTAATTCACTAGTTTTCATGTATTTGACTCCCATACTGAATTAGTTGTATACAAGACTTGTATGAGGGGATTTTTGTGGTGTTTAATACTTTTGGGACAATTTTTTTTATTTTGTATATGGTCTCTATATGTCACATCTTTATTTGATCCTTTAACTCTACTTTTCATGTGTCAAATTTGAGCTAGTTATGCAATTTCCCCATAAGCAATTTCACTGAAAATTATCAAAAGAATGTGGAACTCTATAACCAGTTTGCAGAACTAATAATCATGTGTAATTATAGTCCATGAGGTCTAATTATAGTCCCCATACTCTTCTTACAAATTTTGGAGATTCGTACATGAGTTGGGAAGCCAATTTTATCAACCCTGGGGGAATTTTACCACAATTTCCTATGCAAAATTGCATTATTTCTCCCTAGCCCAAAACCGGTTTGCAAGAGCTTAAATTTAGATCAAAAGTATTCATATGTCATGTGGGAAATTTCTAAGACTCACCCTATCCTTTCATTTCAAATTCGAAACCATTTGGAGTCAGTTGGAACCCCCTCCACTCTAGACTAATAAATCTCAAAAATTGTCCAAAAAGCACTCTTTCCCAAATTTCCAAGTAAAGACATTACAATAAATTTTGACACCATAAAACATCATATACATATCTCGATTAAAAACATCATATACATATGATGACATGGTTGGATCCTGGTTGAAAACAACCTAATCACCCAACCTACACGAGCCCTCGATATCAAAACTTTTATTGCACCGAGAGGCGCTCTACAGCCCAGTATGGGGGAGATCTTGTAACGTGATGTAACATTTGTAACATGTCAGCAAAAAATAATAGTGATAGTGAATATTATGGGAGAGATCTTGTAACGTGATGTAACGTTAGTAACATTTGTAACATGTCGGAAAAAAATAATAGTGATAGTGAATATTATGGGAGAGATCTTGTAACGTGATGTAACGTTTGTAACATTTGTAACATGTCAGGAAAAATAATAGTGATAGTGAATATTATGGGAGAGATCTTGTAACGTGATGTAACGTTTGTAATATTGAAGTAACTAATGTAAAAAGTAGTAAATATTTTGTCGGCCTAATAATGTAAGGTCATAACATTTCGTTTGAAATACACTCACTATATCAATACACCAAAACAACAAAAATATTATAGGAAAAATAATAATTATTCTCAAGCAGCTATTCGAGACGAGGAATCTGATCAAGCAACTATTCGAGACAAGGAATCTGATCAGGTAATCTATTAGTATCTCTATAAACCTCCTCAGATGCAAATCCAAATCCGCCTCCCCTCCTTCGCAGCTCCAGCTCCAACTCCACTCGCGGCTCTCCTCCCAGTGCACCACATGCTCCTCCCACTATGCATCTCTCTTCCTCCTCCCACGCTGCACCCCTCATCCTCCTCCCACTCCGCACCCCTAGTCCACCGTGTCCTCCTCCCCTCCACCATCCTCCTCTCCTCCTCCCATCGTGCTTCCTCCCCTCCTCCTCCCCTCCACCATCCTCCTCTCTGCCTCCCACCGCGCGTCCTCCCCTCCTCCTCCCATCGTCCTTCCACTGCATGTCCTCCCACTGCGCGTCCTCCCCTCCTCCTCCCACCATCCTCCCCTCCTCCTCCCACGACGCACCCCTCCTCCACCACGTCCTCCTCCCCTGTCGCCGCCGCCTGCACCTACAAATGCAAAATTCAATGTTAAAATGTAATATTATATTTTAAAATTTAATGTTATATTTTGATATTACATTCAATTTTAAAATTTAAAATATTGAAATTCAATGTTAATAATTAAAAAATTAATATTACATTTTAAATTTAATTTAATATTTAGATTAATTTTAATATTATATTAAAATTAAAATTAATATTAAATTAATATTTATATTAAATTTAATATAAATATTAAATTTAGGTATGTCACAGGGATATATAAAAAATATTTTCCATGCATAATAGGAACTACTTGTGGTATAGTGGTGAGGGTGTTGGGATAATGAGTGTGAGGTGCAAGGTTCAATCCTCCTAGATTAGCTTTTTGTCTTAAAAAATATTAAATTTAGGTATGTCACAGGTATATATAAAAATTCTTTGTCATTCATAATAGGAACTACGCGTGGTATAGTGGTAAGGGTGTTGGGATAATGGGTGTGATGTCCAAGGTTCAATCCTCCTAGATCACCTTTTTGTCTTGAAAATATATAGAATTTAGTAATTTAGAATTTCATGTAAAGTGAGTTGTATACTTGCATAGTTTTCAGTGCATGGTTTTTTTTATTGCATTGTTTTCAGTGTAGTTGTTATTCCAGCGATGCATTGCTTTTAGTTTATATTTCCTAGATGCATGAATGTCAGCATATATGTTAATGTTTGACATTTTTTATATAGTGTCTAAACTAGAAATGGAAGATGTGCATGCGGAAGATGCTATGAGAGAAACATGCGAAGGAAGCAAATCTTATGAAATGACAGCAAAACAACGAGAAGAACGAAGAAAACAAAATGCAGATCAACAAAAAGAATTTTGAAAAAGACAGTTGGACGAAAAGACAACATAAGAATGCGAAGAACGAATAAAAGAAATTGCAAATCGACAAAAGGAATATCGTAAAAGAAAGTTAGAGGAATTGACATCAGAACAACAAGAAGAACAAAGAAAACAGAACAATGATCGACAAAGAGCATATCGAGAGAGACAGATGAAGCTATCGGAAGAGCAAAGAAATAATCGAAATGCATGAAATGACCAAATGACAGTAAAAGTGACAGCAACAGAACAACAAATAAATCAAAATGTACGGAATGATGAGAGGACAGGCAAAATTACAACAGCAAAAGAAGAAGAACGAAAAAACAACACGCAACTCGACAAAAAGAATCTCGAAAAAGAAAGTTAGACGAATTGACATCACAAGAACGAGAAGAACAAAGAAAAAGGAACAATGATCGCAAAGAGCGCATCGAGAGAGACAGATGAAGCAATCAGAAGAGCAAAGAAATAATCAAAATGATAGCAGAAGTGACAGCAACAGAACAACAAATAAATCCAAATGCATGGAATGACGAGAGGACAAGCGAAATGTCAGCAACAAAAGAAGAAGAACGTAAAAAACAACACACAGCTCAAAAAGAATCTCGAAAAAGAAAGTTAGACGAATTGACAGCACAAGAACGAGAAGAACTAAGAAAATGAAACGCTGATCGACAAAGAGCGTATCGAGAGAGAAATTTGAAACTATTGGATGAACAAAGAAATCGATTTGCAGAACAACAAATAAATCAAAATGTAGAACGACAAAGACAACATTCAACTAGTATATCAGTAAAACAAACTGAGATAGATGCTCAAGTGGTTCCAAATACTAATATGGTCCCACAAGGATATTGAAATTGACGATAATATATCGGTACCATCTGAAGAAATGTATACTAGACATCGCAATTTTCGTGAACGAATTGAACAATTTGCAGAAGTGCAAATGTGTCATGTCTGCTAGGAGTCATATGCTGGAGTACACATATGTAATACAAGTACAGGTCCAATGTGCTTGCGATGTCTGAGAGAGGGATCTAATCACATATTCTCACCTACGAACCACATGGATCCAGGATTTCAACCGCATGTCCTTCAAGATCTAACACAAGTTGAAGATATGTTGATAGCACTTGCAAGTCCAATTTCATAGGCGATGCATTCAATTGGTGGACAATACAAATATCGAGGACGCACCATTAGTTTTCCGCAAGAGATTAAAGATGTTGCTAAGACATTGCCATGAGATATTAACAACTTGGACTTAATGGTCATTGTGTGAAAAAAAGGATGACAAGGATCTAGTTATGATTTCATTGTTAGAAAACAAAAAATTATGGATGCATTATTATATAAGATTCAGAATGATCCATATTATCGAGATGTTCAAGTTGATTATGACGCAGTAGAAGAGTTACCTGAAAATGCAACATATATCTTACATATGCTTAATTTTGTTACGCTTCCCGATATTGACGATGAAATAGAATTTGCAATGTTTGAAGGGATACCAGGAGTTGATGACATGTTAGACGGTTTACAAACAACTTCTTTTGCATCAAGGCTTCCAAGTGCACCACGAGAGATAGAAATTATTAAAGCATGGGAAAATAATCCTAATCCAAATGAAAATAACGCAAATGAGGAATCAACTGATGTGCTTAACTCGCCTGACATTGGCTCATCTCCGATTAACGAGTATAACACTGTTGGATTATTTGATATGGCATTTCCAGCATTGTTCCTGTTATCACATCTATAGTATCCAGGCTACCATATTCTATTTTTCAGACACAGTACATTTTTCAGCGAGATCTCTTACATATGAGATGCTGAGATGAGCATTTGTGATGGATCATGTTTATATTAGTGGACTATTGTACTCTCCCATGTCAGGATTGAGTCTCAGGACACTCAGATTTGAGGACCGATGTAGCCATTTATGTCATTACAGAGCAGTCATTGATGTCCAGTTTTATATCATTTCTTTCTCATTGGACAGATGGTGTCTCAGATGGATTATATTGCATGATTATGACTCAGCATTTTATATTGTGTGATGGTTATTATTGCTCTTATACTGATTTTTGTGACATGTATTGACATGTGGTATCATGAATTAGCGGTCATAATTATATGGACTTGGTTGTATCTTGTACTATGTATTGATGTCCCTACTTAGACTTGGAAGTTCTTGATTTATACTCATTGGCTTTACCCTCCTTAGGGAGAATAGAGGTAGTCATTCCCACCATTGTTTTGGCTTGCTAGTGTTGGCTCCATCATTTGTCTTCACCCATCCATTACCTTCCAATTTAGTTTTCAACCCGACTAACTTCTTGACTTATGGCATGGAGGATCTTTCTCCCCGCTAGAACTTTTGTTGGACAAGCCTCCCTGTCTCTATTGTGTCTCGTCTCTGAGTTGGTGACAAAACTTGCCTTTGGTAAGTTGGATAGTATGCCTAAATCATTCTGGTCGGTTGTCTCGATGTTTGGCACTGTGCAGAACTCCCCCTAGTCACTTGAGATGTTGTTGGCTAAAACTGAAAGCTCATGTATTACCTGTGTTGAAAATATTGAATATGCGCCCATGAAAAATGAAAATTATAAAACTGTGTTTCTTAGCATATGTAAAGAGGGCAAGAGCAATGAAATGATAAAATACTCCTTGAAGAGTATAAGAAAAGGTCCAAAAAGCAATGGTTAAAAATATGCCAACCTTATAAAAATATGTCCCGGATGAAAGCTGTGATTAGCTGTGCTTTTAAGCACTGGTGAAGTCCCAAAGGGTCATATAGGCCAAAAAGGCCATGGAATAAAATGATGGTCCTAATGAACTTGGATCAGTCTTGATGTAGTCATGATGCCTAAGTTGAATAAGCACTCTCTAAACAACTCACCCATTTGCGAGGCATTGCCATTCCTTGTGTTGTTGTTTGTCCGACATTAGTTATAGTGAGTATTCCCTTTCCATTATCCAAAATGTCATGATGTTGAGTAGGAAGTCATCATTTTCCTTAGCCTTGTCATTTTCACCCTTCACCCTTCACTAGCAAATTGGCTACAACTATGAAGTGAGTATAGTCTTGAAAGTCTAAATCTGAGTAATAATAAATAAAACCTTATATATGTATTGGTTGATGTACCGCCAGTGAAATGAATGCTACTTGTTGTGATTGTTACTTGAATGAGTTGTAGAGCATGTCTTAGCCTTTTACACTTGTAGCAGATGGATGATAGTCTGAGTTATTATTGGTGTCTAATCAGTTACAGAGGGTTATATTGTTTATTGGATATGATTGATGATCAGATACAAACCTATGAGGGGTATGAGTATACACCTTAGATGGATTTGGACTCTCTGAGTCTAATGAGACAGTTTATTTCCAGTTCCGGGCACTTGTAGATATGATCGGGCTCATTCTACCTCTCTAATGTAGTTTTTCTTCGCAGGTTGATATGTTTGAGCAAGGATATGTTTTAGTTGGATCTACTAGGGTGTTGTATGGGCATAGGGGGGTGCAGCCACTTGTTTGTACCATTGTACCCCCATCCTAGAGAGATTGGTGGGCTCAGTTTGACAATGTAGGCACCCTAGGAAGCTGTTTTGGAAGGATCACGTTTCTCGAGGCAGATTAAAAATGATTAAATGGCTATTGAAGAAATCGATTTGGGATACTGAGGTAAATAAATGGCATGGGATGAGTCACAATGATGAGAGTGATGTCTTCCACACCTTTTTCATTAGTTGCAGCACCTGATTTGGCCCACGTCTATTTTTGGGCATTTTTATATTATTTTTTGGAGCTTTTGGAAGGCTCACGATTTCCTCAAGGAGGCATAAAGTAAAAGAATTAAATTATTATATTATTTTATTGTGCCATGGGGACACCCAGAGGGAGTTAGTCAAACACTCATTGGACCCACCATGTGCTTCATTTATTTCTTGTTGAGTGGGTTACCTTTTTATGGGTGGTTTAGTCCACTTTGGTAAATTATGGTTATATTGATCCATGTGTTGTATGTTGAGTTCATCTCAACCATTGATTAGAACATTTCATCTTTTAATCTTTGCCACTCATTTTGAAAGTGGTTAGGATTCGGTTATGATTGTGGTTCTCTCATTTCTATTTAAAGGAGAGAGCTTCTCATTTGTAGGGGGTCTTTGGCTCTTGGATTTGAATAATAGAAAGACTTTTTGTGGATATTTTCTAGATTTGCTTTGCATCTGATTTTCTCAAATGGTGATTGGATAATATTCAGCTTCCTAGCATTGTGGAAATTCTTGTGAGATCTATATTTTTTTTCTATCATTGTTTTGCCTACAGGAGGGTGTTTTGGCTGGAGCGTTTTTGCAGGGGGACCTCAACTTGCTTGGTTTTCTTCGTCTCGAATCAGGGGGTTTTCATTAGTTTCATTGTGATCTATGATTACTTCGTTTTACTTTCTTGTAGCATTTGGTTTCTTTATCTCGTATTGGAAAATATGATATTGTTTACGTTTGCTTGTGCAGGATAGGGGGCGCATTGGTGGCTTGTGGCTTACATCATTCATAGAAATCATTGGGATCTTCTAGAATTGATCGGGATAGCAAAGATCATCACTGTTAAATACTTCAACAAGCATTTCCAGGTAATATCTAATAGGTGAGTCTCTTCTCTTCAGATCTTATTCTATTGTACCTTTCTTTACTTCAAATTTTCTGAAAACTCCTAAATACTAAAAACCCTAAAAAACAATAAATCTAGGAATCGTGCGATCTTTGGCCAAACCATTTCTGGGTTTCATAGATCAGGCCTCCCCTTCACTAAATATACTACAACGCTAGTCAAACTCTTGCTGGTTTGAGCTAGATCTAATTTTTAGCCAGAAAACTGCATAATCCCCCCACTGAAAATTTGACTTGGTAGGGTTTTGACTCTTTTTTTTTTCTTCTGAATTCTGACCCCATAGACAGATAGATCAGGTCCCACATAATCCAAATCAACCCCAATGCTGTCCAAATTCTTGGCAGTTTGACCTAGATCTAAGTTTTTGACTGAAACAACCCTAGTGCCCTCACTGAAAACTGGACTTTTTTGGATTTGACTTTTTCTGAAATCTGACAAGATAGCGTGATAGATCAGGGCTTAAGCACTTCAAAACACCCCCAACACTAAGCTAATTCCTTCTGGGTTTCCCTAGATCTGAAAAATTGGTTTTCAACCCCCCTAGCCCCCTCATCAACTTTTGACTTTTCCAGATCTGATTTTTCTGCTAATTTTCTGATTTATGTTTGTAGATCAGGTTACCTTGACCTCATTTCTCCTTCAATGCTGAGTTGTTAGCCTTTTGGTGACCCTTGAACTACAGATCTACTTCTCCAAGCCCTAGCGCTAGCCCTCCATTGAGTTGGTTTTCCTGTAACCTGATTTTTTCGGGCTAAATCCTTTTCAGGTCCATAGATCAAGGTATATCCCAGGTGGGTTCACTGAAACATTGGGTTGATGCTGACTCCATTGCCTAATGCATATAAGGCACTGATCTCCTAGCTATCACTAGCCCTAACTTGACCTCACTCCCATTTCCTTTTCCAACATTCATGTGCAAATCAAGTTACCTACCTTTCACTGAGTCTGTCTCCTTGGTACTAGACAGTCCCAACTCTGTCCTTGCTTACCCTGTCACAGTTACATTTCCCAATACAGTGGTCATCTCCATCAGTTGCTAGTACCTAAACCCTAGAGCTAGGGTTTCCATTTACCTTGCACCTTACATACTTTATAGCCCCTTTTGATCTATTCTGGTGTCTAGGTGTTATCTCTCCCGTCGGGAGCAGATCCGGGTCTTCCCCATTGTTGTCTTGGACTAGGATAACATAAAGTGAAGGTTGCCTTGATTGGCATGAAAACCATCCATTTGGGAGTCTAGGCAGTCGTGGTTCCACCCCTTAGTTGCTTGCCCCTCTACCATCCATCCTGGATCCACCTCATACAAGCAACTACAAGGCGGGTGATAACATTTTGGCGCCGTTGCTAGGGAGATAGAGGCCTATCTTGGTTCAACATATCTCACCTTTCCCTACGACATATCTTTTATTGGTGAATTACTTGTGTGGTTCACCTGGCGACTCCACCCCGCAACTCCACTGAGGATCATACCCAACATATTAATCTTAAGTTCTTAGAGCATACCATAAATCATAATAAATTTAGATGTATTTCTGAGGCACATGAAGGAAGTAACCAAAAACATGATTGAAAATACAAGACAAATAAACGAAAGGGATAGATGGAGGTCAGACTATGGGTATGAGGATGATATAGAGTATGACTATGGGTATGAATCTAGTTATCACAATCTTTATGATACCCACCAACTTCCTCACCCATGCAACAATGATTTCCCAAACATCCCGAGTGGACCTGTAAGTCGACATGAACCTAGAAGTCAGTCCCAGTCAAATCCTTATAGCCAAGTAACCTGAGCTGTGAAAAAACAAGATAGGCAATCTCCTTTTGACCTTTTATGAAATATCGGGGGCACCTCATCCTATGCCAAACAATTACACTAGGAGGAAGCCCCGGTTCAAGGGAAATAAGGATATATCTATTGAAAGTCATCTGGATATTCTGTGGGATTACATGGAATCTAGAGGTGCAAACAATGAAGATGTATATGCGAGCCTTAGGAGAATCCTTGCAAAGGGATGTTCAACTATGGTTTGATCATTTAGCACCAGGATCCATCACTTGGTATGACATGTTCATAGATTTGTTAATTTATAGTTGGAGTAGGAACACTGATAAAATTTTAGAGTTTTAGTCTAGCAATGATTATGCCGTTGATAATCGGTATATTGGCAATTTGCTTTCTCAATTGGATCATTCCTCTCTTGAAATGTTCCAAATTATGAGCGTGCCTGCAATCCATAAGAATGTTACAGAGTACTTTGAGGATAATGTTTCAAAACCCCGTGCTGAAATTAAGAGGGATATCAATCAAATCATACAAGATACTTTGTTATTATTACCTGAAGCAGTCACAGAGCAAATCTTGGATTTGATCCGTGGAAGGGAACCTGATCACCATCAAGAAGCATCCATAGTCGAGCCTTCCATTTGTGAGTCCATTAAAGAGCCTTTAGAAGAGGAACCCCATATTCATTGCCTAATAGATGATAATTTGAGTCGGTATCCAACTTATTCGAATCTGGATTCAAAGCTTGATCATATCACTGCAAAAGAAGAAAAGGTTGAAATTAATAAAACTTTCGTTGAAGTGCAATCATGTGGTCATATTGTGGTTGAAGACCAAGTTTGTGAGGATAGAAATGAACATAGTGATATTTTTCCTTATCAAATGAATGATGATGATCATTTATCCTCAGTTGAATGTAATGAACAATCTCAAGAAGAGCAACCACATGATGATGATATAATAGTAAGCGAGATTGACCTAGAACCTTCTTTGTCACATCTTTCGAACTGGAATCTGTGTCCAAATAATCAGCAAGAGCCTTCCAGGAATGATTCTTGTAATGCTACTACTTTCCCTTGTCATACTTTTGATCAAGGTGATTTGGTTGAGGAGATTAATCATAGTGAGTCTAGTTCTCGGAATGTTAGTTTCAATCTTGCCAATTTCTCTAGCAAATGTCCCATATCACATGCAAGATTGGTGTTAACATCTTTAGGTGATACAAATCAAGTCTTA
The DNA here is from genome assembly GCA_001517045.1 of Pseudotsuga menziesii. Taxonomy (NCBI): domain Eukaryota; kingdom Viridiplantae; phylum Streptophyta; class Pinopsida; order Pinales; family Pinaceae; genus Pseudotsuga; species Pseudotsuga menziesii. Next base: position 916,311 of record LPNX010344793.1, on the reverse strand, counting down.
AATTGTCAATCCACCCTCCCATCCCAGCTTTTGAAATCCTCTATGGTATCATGCGGTACATAGTCTCGAATGTGCCAAATGGTCAATGGTAAAACATTTTATCTTCTTTCATCCTTGGTGCATAATGCTTTCAACTTTGCTAATTTCTTTGATTGGGTGAATGAAAATCTCTATAAAGACCAATTCCATATTTTCTCATTTTATAAACAACAAATGGGGTTAATCTCAATTTTTGGTTTAAAGATTTCTAATTTGTCCCTACTTTGTTTCATCATTGATCATAATGTGAGAATGATTGAGTATGCTCACCAAAAAGATGAGGGAAAAAATGATGGCCTAAGAGGGATGAATTATATATCGTATTCTTTTCTTTCATCAAATTTAAACTTGCATAAATTTTATGATCATATCGATCTATGGATGGAAGAAGTCTACAACAATCAATCTCATCCCTGGCATGATTTCATTTCTCTTTATCCATATCTTTCTTTGATTTCAAACAACAAGTTACAATAGCTTCAATTTTCATTCACATTACTTACAACCTATCTTTGACTTGTTGTATCATTAATTGTAAAGAAAGCTCAATAGATTTGTTCAGCAAGTGGTTGCATTGGATTTATGATTTTACCTAACACTTGTCTAAATTGGTTAGAGAAGAGTAGGTAGGACCTGAATAAGCCTTTCCCAGCAGTAGTATACAATCTTGCTTGGTTGTCTGAAGCTCACCTTTGAAGCTCTTAGTGTAATTTTGTTATCCTGCAAAATAAAAAATCAAATTTTCATCGAAAGTTATGGTTATAGATTAGATTTATTTTTTGCTTTTCAATTTCATGCATCTTTATTTTCAGTATTTTATATATTATCCACATATTGCTCTTACGACCGGTCTGTGAGTTTGGTATAGCTCTGGACATGTTGCAGGTAGTCAGGTACATTCTTGGTAGCAGTTGCAGAGCTGGATGGATTGATCGAGGATGCGAGAAGCAGAGTGCGAGTACCAGAGATTCTGAGGTTCTCAAGCGGTCTTTTCATCAGAGCACTTGTCCCAGCTGGAGCCAGATGTTATCACATATATAGTAGCCAGGCTACCATATTCTATTTTTTAGACACAGTACATTTTTCAGCGAGATCTCTTACATATGAGATGCTGAGATGAGCATTTGTGATGGATCATGTTTATATTAGTGGACTATTGTACTCTCCCATGTCAGGACTGAGTCTCAGGACACTCAGATTTGAGGACCGATGTAGCCATTTATGTAATTATAGAGCAGTCATTAATGCCCAGTTTTATATCAGTTCTTTCTCATTGGACAGATGGTGTATTAGATGGATTATATTGCATGATTATGACTCAGCATTTTATATTGTGTGATGGTTATTATTGCTCTTGTACTGATTTTTGTGACATGTATTGACTTGTGGTATCATGAATTGGCGGTCATAATTATATGGACTTGGTTATATCTTGTAATATGTATTGATGTCCCTACTTAGACTTGGAAGTTCTTGATCTATACTCATTGGTTTTACCCTCCTTAGGGTGAATAGAGGTAGTCATTCCCACCATTGTTTTGGCTTGCTAGTGTTGGCTCCATCATTCATTTGTCTTCACCCATCCATTACCTTCCAGTTTAGTTTTCAACCCGACTGACTTCTTGACTTATGGCATGGAGGATCTTTCTCCTCGCTAGAACTTTTGTTGGACAAGCCTCCTTGTCTCTATTGTGTCTCAGCTCTGAGTTGGTGACAAAACTTGCCTTTGGTAAGTTGGATAGTATGCCTAAATCATTCTGGTCGGTTGTCCTGATGTTTGGCACTGTGCAGAACTCCCCCTAGTCACTTGAGATGTTGTTAGCTAAAACTGAAAGCTCATGTACTACCTGTGCTGAAAATATTGAATATGTGCCCATGAAAAATGAAAATGATAAAACTGTGTTTCTTAGCATATGTAAAGAGGGCAAGAGCAATGAAATGCTAAAATACTTCTTGAAGAGTATAAGAAAAGGTCCAAAAAGCAATGGTTAAAAATATACTGACCTTATAAAAATATGTCCCGGATGAAAGCTGTGATTAGTTGTGCTTTTAAGCACTGGTGAAGTCCCAAAGGGTCATATAGGCCAAAAATGCCATGGAATAAAATGATGGTCGTAATGAACTTGGATCAATCTTGATGTAGTCATGATGCCTAAGTTGAATAAGCACTCTCTAAACAACTCACCCATTTGTGAGGCACTGCCATTCCTTGTGTTGTTGTTTGTCCGACATTGGTTATAGTGAGTATTCCCTTTCCATTATCCAAAGTGTCATGATGTTGAGTAGGAAGTCATCCTTTGCCTTAGCCTTGTCATTTTCACCCTTCACCCTTCACTAGCAAATTGGCTACAACCATGAAGTGAGTATAGTCTTGAAAGTCTAAGTTTTTTGTAATAATAAATAAAACCTTATATATGTATTGGTTGATGTACTACCAGTGAAATGAATGCTACTTGTTGTGATTGTTACTTGAATGAGTTGTAGAGCGTGTCTTAGCCTTTTACACTTGCACCAGATGCATGATAGTCTGAGTTATTATTGGTGTCTGATCAGTTACAGATGGTTATATTGTTTATTGGATATGATTGATGATCAGATACAGAACTATGAGGGGTATGAGTATACACCTTAGATGGATTTGGACTCTCTGAGTCTAATGAGACAGTTTATTTCCAGTTTCGGGCACTTGTAGATATGATCAGGCTCATTCTGCCTCTCTGATGTAGTTTTTCTTCACAGGTTGATATGTTTGATTAGGGAGATGTTTTAGTTGGATCTACTAGGGCTTTGTATGGGCATAGGGGGGTGCAGCCACTTGTTTGTACCATTATACCCCCATCCCAGAGAGCCTAGTGGGCTTAGTTTGACAACGCAGGCACCCTAGGAGGCTGTTTTGGAAGGATCACGTTTCTCGAGGCAGATTAAAAATGATTAAATGGCTATTGAAGAAATCGATTTGGGTTACTGAGGTAAAGAAATGGCATGGGATGAGTCACAATGATGAGAGTGATGTCTTCCACACCTTCTCCAGTAGTTGCAGCACCTGATTGGGCCCACACCTATTTTTGGGCATTTTTATATTATTTTTTGGAGCTTTTCGAAGGCTCACAATTTCCTCAAGAAGGCATAAAGTCAAAGAATTAAATTATTATATTATTTTATTGTGCCATGGGGACACCCAGAGGAAGTTAGTCAAACACTCCTTGGACCCACCATGTGCTTCATTTATTTCTTGTTGAGTGGGTTACATTTTTATGGGTGGTTTAGTCCACTTTGGTAAATTATGGTTATATTGATTCGTGTGTTGTATGTTGAGTTCATCTCAACCATTGATTAGAACATTTCCTAAATACTAAAAACCCTAAAAAGCAATAAATCTAGGAATCATCCGATCTTTGGCCAAACCATTTCTGGGTTTCAGAGATTGGGCCTCCCCTTCACTAAATCTACTGCAACGTTGGTCAAATTCATGCTGGTTTGATCTAGATCTGATTTTTAGCTAGAAAACTTGATAACCCCCCCACTGAAAATTTGACCTGCTAGGGTTTTGAATTTTTCTAAATTCTGACCTCACAGATGGATAGATCGGGTCCCACACAGTCCAAATCAACCCCAACGCTGTCCAAATTCTTAGTAGTTTGACCTAGATCTGAGTTTTTGATTGAAACAACCCTAACGCCCTCACTAAAAACTGGACTTTTTTGGATTTGACTTTTTTTTTTTCTTCTGAAATTTGACAAGATAGGCTGATAGATAAGGGCTTGAGCACTTCAGAACACCTCCAACGATGAGCTAATTCCTTCCGGGTTGCCCTAGATCTGAAAAATTGGTTTTCAACCCCCCTAGCCCCCTCATCAGATTTTGACTTTTCCAGATCTGATTTTTCTGCTGATTTTCTGATTTGGGTTTGTAGATCAAGTTAGCCTGACCTCATTTCTCCTTCAATGCCGAGTTGTTAGCCTCCTGGTGACCCTAGAACTGTATATCTGCTTCTCCAAGCCCTAGCGCTAGCCCTCCATTGAGCTGGTTTTCCTCTAACTTGATTTTTCCGGGCTAAATCTTTTATGGGTCCATATATCAAGGTATATCCTAGGTGGGTTCACTGAAACATTGGGTTGATGTTGACTCCATTGCCCAATGCATATAAGGCACTGATATCCTAGCTAGCACTAGCCCTAACTTGACCTCACTCCCATTTCCTTTGCCAACACTCATGTGCAAATCAAGTTACCTACCTTTCATTGAGTCTGTCTCCTTGGTACTAAATAGTCCCAACTCTGTCCTTGCTTACCCTGTCACAGTTACGTTTCCTAAGACAATGGTCATCTCCATCAGTTGCTAGTACCTAAACCCTAGAGCTAGGGTTTCCATTTACCTTGCACCTTACATACTTTAAAGCCCCTTTTGATCTATTCTGGTGTCTAGGTCTGATCTCTCGTGTCGGGAGCAGATCCGAGTCTCCCCCATTGTTGTCTTGGACTAGGATAACATAAAGTGAAGGCTGCCTTGGCGTGACAACCATCCATTTGGGAGTCTAGGCAGTCGTGGTTCCACCCCTTAGTTGCTTGCCCCTCTAGCATCCATCTTGGATCCACCTCATACAGGCAACTACAAGGTGGGTGATAACAATTCCCTAAAGGAGAGGCTAATTGGTTACAACTGCGAATGGGAAATGTCCATCTACATGAGTATGCAAAACATCTTCTTAGATATCATGATAACAGATTTGGAAGGCACCCTCGCTTTAGATATTTTTTACTAAATATCATAATGAGACATCGTGCTCAAGCTTCATCAACAGTTTTTGTCAAAAAGAATATTAGTGAACTACCGCCCGCGACTGGAACCAGCCTAGATCCAAATCCTAGGCTCTATCAAGCGCCGAGAGGGATCAAATCTCCCGAGGTGCAAACCTCTTCTCAGGTATTGCACTCAAGGAGCTTTTCGAGGAGAGGTTTACACCTCGAGAGATTTGATCCCTCTCGGCGCTTGATAAAGCCTAGGATTTGGATCTAGGCTGTTATAAAAGCAAAAGAGCCAACTCATAATAAAAGTGAAGAGGTTAACCATAGCAAATGCTAACTCAAATAGAATGCTCCTTGAAATAACATCGACTTTGCTACTTCGAAATCCATTTGTAAATAACAATATGTGCGAAGAGGTTAGAACAAAGTGATATTTACAAAGCTAACATTATTCTAAGTAACACCACCTGAATGGTACTTACAAATGTTAACGTCTTCTCACATAAAAAACCATTGCTTTTAACCATCTCAATTTTTATCTTTTATATTGAAACTTTTTGATATATTATTAAAAAATACATATTAAATATTTAATTGATTTTTAAACTCTGATTAATTTTAATAAGTTTAAGTTTCTTTCACCTATATGAACTTTTAAAATGCCGAGTGATTAAATATTTAGTTTTATACATATGACAAAGTTATTGGCTTATCAAAACATAAAAGAATTGGAATAGCTAAATGATGATAAGAGTATAGGTAACCCACTAAATGTTAAAATATTTGAATATTCGGGAATCGGACCCATTCAAGTAGAAAAATGAGATCAATATTTTAACCAATAATGTGAAGTTAATGTGATTGTGACTTTGTAAAGCTTGTTTAAATGTTTAACAATTTAAATTAATTTTTTATAATAATTGAATAAATAGCCAAATAATGTTGCGAGTATACGTTACCCACGAAATGTCAAAGAGTCTGAATATTCTGACCCATTAAAGTTAAAAAATGAGATCAATATTTTAACAAATAACGTGAAGTTCGTGACCTCTAACGATTCTTTAAGCATTTAACAATTTTTTTTAAGTAAAATTGGATGCAAAACATAAATTTTAAATTATATAAAAATATTAATAAAATTTTGAAATTTTATAATTTAAAATCTATTATTAATTATATAAATAAATTCAATATTTTAAAATAATATTTAATTATATAATTTATATATAAAATTTTAATATTAAACTTAAAAAAAATTATAGCTCAATTATATTTAATTAATTAAATATATCTTAACATATACATACTCTAACTAAACATATAATAACATATCTTCCATTGTCAACTCACACATGCACAAATCTTTATATACATACCCATGTGCAACAAAGACATTTAAGTTTCTAACCATTGAGAGGGATATAATCATTATAGAGATTTTAGTCTTTACAACATAGACATAGTTTGGATGGGGACGGTGTATTGGTTAGTCAGAATTTTTGTAATAGAGCAGACTCATGATTAATTTTAATTGGGCCTTGACATAAAAGTAAATTTAAGGTTTAGACTTCCATATGTAAAAGAAAAACACAGACATCTAATAATGTATATTCTATTAAATAATGCTCTGTTATTTAGATGAAAATATAATAAAAATAGTAATTTAATATAGTTTTAAAATCGAGTAATTAGTTTAAGACAACCATTTTAGATAATTTTAAAATATAATATTTAGTGTAAACAACATATAGTTTTAAAATAAAATAAAAAATATAATATTTAGTGTAAGATAACCATTACTACAAAATAAAAAATAAAAGAAACAGCAATTTCCATAAACAATTTTGACTATTTTTTTTATAAGAAATTAACCCAAACAACAAGGCGTTCTATCCTACTCGTGTTGCTTGCCCACAATGCATACCACTTGCAGACTCTGCAGGAATATATCGTATAGCAAATTGCTTGCCCACGCTGCATATACTTCCAAATTTTACAGGAATATATCTTGACATATACACACAATATAACATCTGTAACATTATCTATTTTCCATTGAATGGTCCATATTTGCTTTGCCCACAATGAATGCCAATTGCAGACTTGAGACATCAAATCGAAGGGGCCGGCAGGAGGGGAAGGGAGGACGCTGGCTGTTTTGTCGAATTTTGGGCTTGTAGCCAAAATGTACCCTCTGCTTACAGGCTTATTGGCTGATTGCATGTCACAATGCTCACCAGAGATTTATAAATTGGGTGATGAAAATATTCAATGAACTTAAACAGGTGGGACCACGATTCCTCTTCTTTTTGTCTTGTTGCACTGAGAAGTCGGTCGCATGTCAGCTTACTTTATAAATTCTAAAATCAAATCCTCTTTCACAAAACAAACTGGAATATCTTCGAAAATAGCCATGCATGTCTGTCAGCCTGCCAACGCATCTGGGCTTGTACCACCTAATACTCTCTGCAATTAATAAGCCAGAACTGTAGTTATCTCTGTCTTGGAGCATCTTGTCCTTACTCTTCTTCTGCACAGGGATGGAGTTTTGGGTTCACTCACTTCCTCGTAGAACACAACTTCGTCTATGCATTGGACTGGAATTATTTTTCGGCACAGCAAGAGCGAAGTAGGCTGTGAAATGGAGCAGGAACAATCATCAACGGGGGAGGGCATGACCTTCGATGAATTCTCTATGCGACGCAGCAGCCATTTCCTCAAAGCTCTGCAGGTCTCATCATATCTCCTCCCGTCTTCTGACCCCTCTCTTCAATCCTTCATCCATACTGACAATTCCCCTTATTTTCTCTGCTGTCTTTATGCTGATTGTTGCAGGAACTAAAAAATTTAGGACCAGAGCTGTATTTTGCAGCAGACTATTGTGAAAGGTCCTACTTACACAATCAACAACAGAAATCAAAGTATGCATTTTTAAGCTTCATCTTGCTATCGAAAGAAAGCATGGAATTTGTAATAGGATTTAGCTCTTGTGCGTTTGCTTAATTTCGATGATTGTTCCAGCTCCCTTTCCCCATATGTCATTATCTTATGTAAACTTACAGTCTAAGTTCTGACCCCATTTCTTAAAAAAAAATGATAAGTTCCTTTCCATTTTTTTTACTTCAAAAGTAAATTTAAAGTACAGTCTCGGTTTTGTTTTATTTTTTGAATTATTGCTGCACATGAAACCTTTTGCAATGTAAAATTACAGTATAGTCACGGTTTATTATTTCAATAATTGTTATTGCATATGAATCTGTCAAACTCGGAATTACTATTGCATATGAATCTGACAAACTCGGTCAGTTTTTGTTGAATTACCCTTTTGGTATGCGCTTAAACTCCTTTAAGATTAGCTTTACTTGCCCAAAACACTGCAGTAGCACAGTTGCCAGCTTTAACATCTCCACATCATTATGGAGCCAGTATTGCCACCTTAACATGTCACATTAATACGATCCAGACTTTAAACATATCAGTCAATCGCATTATCACACAGAGTGCATTTGCCAGGTTTTGAACCCTGGTCATCATTGCAGCAAGTGCACCAACTTGTCCTTCGACCATAGCCAAACTGACTTAATTGTTTCCATGTTGTTAGTCCAGCTTAGTTTGTTGAGAAATCTTTTGATATTTTTTAGCTTATTTGGTTGTACCTTTGTGCAGAGTAACTATGCCACCATGTTGGCTCTTGATCTCATCTACTTCAACATCTAATACAATGTCCTTTGTTCAAACTGCAGGTTTAGCTGAAAAATAAACTATAGTCTTCCTTGAGGCCTAATTTGAGCAAAAATCACCCTCATCCTCTTGTTACTTGAAACACATTATCTCTATTCGATTTTGTCCAACAAAAGTTTGGAGATTTAGCTACTTGATTTTCACTTTAAAGATGTCTGTCATGAACTATATATATATTATATATTTTGGTATCAGATGCAATCTACTGGCATGGAATGTTATGAATCTCATCTCATCGTTTGCTCAGGGTGCTTGACAATTCAAAGGATTATGCAGTAAAGGCTTTGGTGAATGCTGTAGATCATTTTGGGAATGTTGCTTCTAAGCTAAACGACCTACTTAGTAACGAGACTGTGGAGATTGCTGCCACTGAACTTCGAATTGATTGCCTTAAGCAGGTATTATATCCTATGCAATGTATCTTATTTGATGGCCACATTCTCATGTCTAGGATAAAAGGAACATAAAGGAACTTATAATTTATTGATTTATCTAGTTTTACTTAAATGGGTATATTCTTCTCCCCCGGGGATCCATTGTGGCTTTGTTAGGAAAGAACTAGTCTAAATGTGGATGTCAAATCATTTCTTGCTGCAATGTCTGTAAATTTTCGAGGTTCATAACATGTTTAACAGATAACTGGTTTATATAACCAATGGATGGAGTTAAATATAATGAACAGAGTAGACATGATCTTGTACCTTGCATGTTTCTTCATATTGAAGTTTGAACACAGTCACTAGAGGATGTCGAGATTCATGAGAATGACATGCTGTAGAATTTTGCAGAGGGTTCTGGCATGTAAGGAGTATACTGATGGCAAGGCTCTTGGACAGCAGTGCTTGGTACAAACGATTCCGAGATTTCACAGGCATTATGTTCTACCGGGTAAGTTGGGATGATAATTTATAATCAATAACTATAATGGATACCTTCTTTCAATTGATTTAACTTGTTAGGCCAGATTCATTCAGGACCCAACTCATGACATATTTCTGACATAGTATCCTGAATTTGAAAATGGGCACAGAAGCTGGAATTTCTGAGGCTGGTGCAAGAAAGGACTCATATATTGGCCTAGATAGTGAGCAGGCAAGATTGCAGCCACTGCATCTAGGTGAATCCTTGTTCTTGTTGGAAACCTAGCTATTGTGGTTTAATTCCAAGTCGAACAATTTGGTAAATGTTTTGTTTACTTAAATAGCTAAAGCATATGACATTTCCCTCAGAAAATGAAAGAAATCGTTCTATTGTCAGAAAAATTTCAGCACAGAGTATGAACCATATGGTAAAAGGAATAATGCCCGTGGCACCTAGAAGGGGGAAACATGTACAGATTTCTGAAACCCCACTTTCAAAATATGGGGAAACAATATACACATTTAAAAAAAACTTTTTCACAGTACGGAAACTGATTAAAGAAACAGTTTTCTTAATGACTTCTTTTTTGCTGTTTTCAATGTCTAAGTGATGTGGCACACCCACTAAACAGAGAACCACTGCTGCAATATGGAAATGGTTTCTGTAGATTTCCCAGGCATTTCCACCAATTCCATATAGGAAACATCTTCTGTATTGAACGGAGGTTCGGGCCAACAATTTGATTACATAAAACATATAAGTCTTTCAATCCCATTTAGGATATGCAATAGGATCATAGCACACGATTATTAGAGGTATTCATCATCCCATGATGTACACATCATAAGAAGGAACACGTAGCTAGTAGATTATAATTTTTAAAACATGATCAGAGATATATGTTCCAAAAACATGTAACACAGAGGCGATAAAAACAGCACACATACAGGATATCCAGAGATTAAGCGATAGATTTAGTATTAATTGAAACACAATACAATAGCTACAATGATAAATCTTACCCATGAGAGGCAGTCTTTTGTGACGCAGTGTTTCATGGAGATGTGTCCCTAGGGGTTGAGGACGCTTCCCCTAAGCTCCCCACTCTCCTTGGAGCTCCTCAAAGTTGAGTACTCCATTGGCAATATTCCCTGTCATCCCTGTTGCCGACTAAGTCATACTTAGTTGGACTTCAAGTGAGCCAGCAAAGTTTAAACAAGGATACTTGTTCATGATTAGTGTTCAGAAGTTCATCAGGCTTTCTAGGCCTTTTTTATTTTTGTACCACATGTTCATACCCCCTTGGGGGAGTTGTAATAAAATGTACTAGCATGATATAAGGGTTGGGCTTTCTAGGACTTAGACATCAATCTGATCATTCCAAGTTGATTTTCCCTTGTTAATTATGCACTGCTGAACAAGTTGTGTATAATTTTCGAGTTTTTCACCTGCTCCTCCAAAGCTGGGATGGCCGTCTTGGTGGTTATGCCTTAGGAGGTTATTACAACTCATGTGTCAATGTATATGAGCACGCTAGGCATTAATATTGAGTCATATGGACATGTGCTAGGTCACCCTAGTTTTTTGTTTTTTTTTTTAATTCTGAGATTTTTTTTCTCACAAAATTAGGCCATTTTTTTAATGGTTTAAATGAGAAATTTCAAAATGTAATAAAAGTATGGGATGCTCGTTTTCACAATTAGAGTGTCCTCTTTATCCTAGAGCCCACATTTCCAATGTTTCGGGCGACCAAATCATCACTTTGAACATTTTTCCTTAAGAAGGCATCAAAATGTCAGTTTAATGCTAAAGATGCGACAAAAGGATAAAATCCAAATTAAAAAGTGTTGGACTTAGTCAAAGGTAGTGGGAAAATGTTTTTAAGGATAAAGATGAGTTAGTCTTAAGTGGAAAGCGAAATGTTTCATATGATGGCGTCATGATTGAATGATTTATGGACGGTGGCGAAGTCATTCTTATGAGATACGCGCCCGCCATTTTGTGCATCGTGTGAGTCTCACGAGGGCATTTAAAACGTGACGTGGTTGCGAGTTAGACGAAGGCAAATTAATTCCTCATGGAAGCGACTTGAATGGGCCCCACCCCATGTGTTGGCAAGTTATCAAGGTTAGTGGATGCGCCCTCTCTCCAAGAGGGAACGCGTCGTTTATTTACTTGAGAGGTGGCGATCCCAAAGGAGGGCACATCTCTCATGAGAGATGTGGCGCCATCTCCTCTCACCAACCTCCAACAAGATCCCTTCAATCACTCCATCAACTCAAGCTAACTCGACTTCCTCTCTAGTGATGGATACGCCCCCCAAGCTCTCTTGGCTATTTAAGCGAGGCTATTCTCCTTCATTTGAGAGGAAGTGTGAAACCTCTGCTCCTATTGTATTTGCTTTGTAATATTTGTGATCAATAAAATAAGGCTTTGGAGGTCCATCTTGTGTCTTTGTCAACTGGAGTTTTATGGTTTCTTGTGATTATTGAGGTAACCGTAGAGTTATTTTTGCATTTTGCTTCTCTTGTCAAGCTTAGTTTAATGAAAGATTAGGATTAATCATAGGATTGAATAATGTTGGTTCATTCTTCAATTGAAAGATCTAGATCCAAGATTTAAGATTTGTATACCAATTTGCTTATGAGTATGCTCTCTTTATTTTCGATTTAGAATTTCACTAATATCTTGACAAGTTTATGCAAGTGTGAAGTTTCCTACAGGAATATTGGTGGATTTGTAAGGGATCTTGATTGCTTGCCTTACGCTTTATTTTCTTTGAGAGAAATTTAATCTATTTGCAAGGTTACTGTTATCACAGATCTTGTAGTTTCCCCGATATAGGAATCCAATATAGAATGGCAAAGGGGACGGGCAACCAAAGCTGTGACCTATGGAAATCCCAACCCCCAAAAGATAGATGGTTGTCACGCCGGTTAGGACTTCCTTCGCTTTATGCCACTGAATGCCTAAGTTAAAATGGGGGAGACCCGATCCTATCTTGAAAGGGCAGATCTACAACTAATCACCAGGTCAAGCCCAGAAATGTGAATACGTAAGGTGAGAGCTAGAAACCCTAGATTTAAGGGATAAGCCAAAATTTAAGGAGTATTCGAGTATGGGTGCTTAAAGATTATAGAAATGTTACTCGAACGAAATGGATCAGTGGATTAAAAGGTTTAAAACAAATCTAGGGTTGGTGTGTTTGTTCAAATGATCAAACCTGAGACCCTGGGGGGATTTAATCAAGAATATGGGAAATTCCCAGGATGAGGTTGATACAAAGAATTTAGGCTTTCAACACACCTACTTGGATGCAAGATTTGATAATGAAAGATCCAAGCAAAATCAGAACAAGAAACAGGGAAAATTTACTATCAAGGCAGAGAGGGCGTTTTCTCCTCTAGTGATCAGTGCCTGGAGATGGGCAAATGGAGTCCAATGCTGACGCCTAGTGGGAGAGAGGGGTTTTCGGTATGCCGGATAAAACCCAGATCGCCAAATTTGCAAATTCCTAGTGCAAATTGGTCTGGTGAATATTCCTACTTCTAAAAGAAGGTTTTTCAGTTAAAGCAATGATGGGCAATGCATACAGAAATCAAAAGAGGGATAATTTACCTATGATACGTACCTGGATCTTGTAGATGACTTTAGAAGTGATGAAGAATGTTGCTTTCTTAGCAAATGAGCATTTCCGAAAAAGATCGTGTTGTTGTTGAGCTTCGGCCAACCACCCTAGCGCCCCCTTCAACTTGCCAAGCTAGAGAAAATCAAATGATAAGACAAATGAACGAGATCTACAGAATAAGGAAAGAACGGGGAGTAAAATATCATAGAGAAAGAGATACTCCCTGAACCGAACACCCAAGAGCCGAGGCAATGGTGAGTTTCCCCATAGATGCGCCCTCTTCCCTAGTGTGCCTCCTTCCCTGCAGATGAAATGGGTAAAGGAAAATGTACAAGATCTATCCCAAACCAAACTTAGTATAGAAGAGCAGCAATGCCAATCATCAAATCATCAACTCATTTACAAAGAACACAGAAGAGCAGGGTAACTTTTAGGGGCGACATTTCGCCAATTGTCTATTTTTTTGGTTTTTTTTTCAAAAAATAAATTTGCTATTTGGTCATTTTTAGTGTCTAATATCGCCTATATTTATATAAAATATGTTTTTTTATCATAATATTTGCCAAAATTCATACATTTTAGTGTTAATTTTATGTTTCATATTTAATATTTGCCTTTATGTATAAACATGTTATTTTCAATCCAAAACAATCGCCTAGAATACTATACTTACGTATAATATTAGAATTCTTAAAAAATACCCTGCAGAAGAGTAATCCAAGACAAATCTCTTTATTCAAATTCCGGTGCCAGAGCTCATGAAATACAATGGGGGGGGTCACCTCTCTTAAATAGTTTGAGAGAGACGTAAACTCTAACTCACTTTTGCATCCAACGGTTGAGATTATAATATCATCAGCGGTGGAGATCAATAATACAAAGATCAATACATGGATAGAGTGACCAAGTCAAAAGAGGGGGCACACTTTGCTCAAGGACGCCTCTTTAAAGTGAAAGTCACATTATAACATAAGATGTGACATGACAATACATGGGGGGGTCACTAGGGGCTTAATTTACCATAGGCCCCTTTACAACTTGTTATCACAAACCTTGTAGTTGCCTATGTGAGATGGATCCAGGATGGACGGTAGAGGGACAAGCAACTAAGGAAGTGGAACCAAGATTGCCTCGACTCCCAAATGAATGGTTGTCACACCAATCGAGGCAGTCTTCACTTTATGTTGTCTTAGCCCAAGACAACAATGGGGGAGACCCAGATCTACTCTTGATAGGAGAGACCAGACCTAGACACCAGATCAGATCAAATAGAATTGAGGTACGTAAGGTGATGGAAACCCTAGATCTATGGACGACGTCACTAGGTGAACCAAGGCTTTGGATCAGGGTTTAGGAGATATGAGATTTGATCCAAGTTGGGACACAGATGACCTATGAGGTAAATACTAGATCTGGGGTTAAGGTATTAGAAGGAGGTGAAGATATCCACTGCCTTGGGTAATGTAACCAATGCAAGGAGGGTAGTAACAGGACTGGGGCTCCAACTGCGGGACGTGTGCTCGATCTAGTCTCTTATGCAAGGAGAGCATACGAGAGCCCTAGAATCTCTGGTTTCCATATCCTGTAAAAACATCTCAACTTGACAAGAAAAACTTAGTAGCACAAGTTTTATGAAAAAGAGCCAATGATCCAAAAGTTGCTTTATTCAAAGAAAAAACTTCATTGAAAATCTTATTTATTTCTAAGCACATAAAGAAAATGCTAAAGTAAACGCTCACTTTGAGGAGCCTATTTTCCTACTCTAAGCATGATACACAAAAGATTAGGCGTAATCATAAATCCAGTGTAGCCACCTAAGCATTTTATTAATATAAAAAAGTTTTGCCTTGTCTTTGGTTACTAGCCAAAGGACATAATTTCTAGAAAATGCAAACCTGCGTGATAGGACATAATTTCCAGAAAATGCAAACCTGCGTGATGATCCAGAATGGGAGGGCTGGATGGGGAATCATAGGCATGAATAATATCGTCAAACTTCTTCCCAAACTGGTAGGTGCTCGCGTAGGCTGCTTCTATCCATGATTGGATACAGCTGATATACAAATCGAGATGATGCGGCAGGTCGACTACTCCATCATGTTGATCATCAAGGCTTATCAAATAATAACTTGTTGTATAAGCCCCAAGCTGCTCCAAAACATAAGTAACATCTATATGTGAAGACGATGGTTGAGAAAAAACTTCAACTAGTTGTATCCCATCTGATTCTTCACCGCACCGCTTTTTCAAGTCCTTATTATAGATACTTAGATACAATTCTGACTGATCATATGAAAAATCTAACTGTTCTTCTTTACAACTTTCATAAGTCTCAGAATAAACACTACCCTCGCTGGACACATCATAGATGAGATTCTCAAAAATATCATAGGTTGGATTTTCAATAAAAGTCCAATAATCATCATCGCCATCTATGTCGGATATGAGAGATGCCTCATCACTAGCATCAACTCCTTGGTTACACTCCTCATTCTTCTCAAAACAATCTTCTTCAAAAAGCTGGGTTTCAAAGATATCACACGGGACCCAACTTTCCAAATATTTGTCATCCAGTGGAGAGCATGGAGGACTCTCAATACATGAAACTTCTAAGATTGAATTTTCAATTAAAGTCTCGTAGTTGTCATCCATCTCAAAAGAATG
>LPNX010344793.1:883121-900588 GCA_001517045.1 Pseudotsuga menziesii | reverse complement strand
CTATATCCCTCCTCATGATCATAGTCATCTTCTTCAGAAAAAAGGTCACAAGGTAGTAAACCTTCCAAACTATCATCATTATGCTCATTTGTAGGATTAATACCAAAGTTTTTAGTGAGGTTATCCAATTGTTGACTATAATTTTCAACTTGACCCCGAGTTTCTGTGGTGACCAGATGGAGCTGTCCAACTGCGCTAATGTACTCAGGCTCTCTTGAATATTGTTTTGGCTCTCTCCAACTTTCTCCGAAAATATCATGCATGTCAGCTACATAGTTTATGTACCCAGGCTCGCTTGATGATGCTTTAGGACCACAACCCTCTGGAAAACCATGCTCCTGAATATAGCATGCATAATAGCAAGAAGATTCCTCATGGAAATCTTTGCATGCCCTACAGAATGGTTTGTAAGGCTGAACCACATTAGTAGCCTCTAGCTGACGAGGAGGCCTCTGCTCATGGTTGGGATTCTTTCTCTGCCATGTTTGCCTTGCAGGGAAAGTTCTAGGAGGTGGCGGAGGTTGAGTTCTTTCAACAGTTATGACCCTATTCTGAACCTCCTTAATCTGTGCTAAGTATTTCCTTTCCATTTCTTGCATTTTCTCAGTCAGGTCTATGAGCTTCTTGTCATAAGCTTCGTTTGACGGCTCCTTCCCTTTAGGTTCAACATTTTTAAGAGGAACGAATGACCTAGAGTAACCTTGGATGCTTGACTCTCCTGAAGACTGCATATTCTTATCAATTTTGACGGCCAAACCCTAAGCTAGAAGTAAAGTAGTCGGCTCCTTGTCTCTAATCTGGTACTGGATCTTGCCACTTAATGCTTCAATGTAATGATCCAGAATGGAAGCTACAGAAGGAGCATGACTGGCAAGGATGGAATTTGACAACTCTGTGAACCTATTGTAGAACTCATCCATGGTTTCTGTATTAGACTTCTTCATACTAGTCAAGGCTGCCACTAGATGTCTAGGTTCCTTTTTGCTGCCAAATTTTTCAAGGAACGCAACCTTGAAGGCTGCTATGGTAGCGAAAGAGTTGTTCGGCAAGTTGTCATACCAGTTTCCAGCTTTACCATCCAAAGATAGAGCAAAAATGGTCATGTATACATCTTCATGTTTGTTAGCACCCCTAACATAGGCATCGCAGTGTTTTGAAAAATATCTGAGATGTTGCTCAACAGAGGTAGAGGCATCAGTGCCTGTGAAAGTGACAAGCTTATCAATAGCTTTTTTAGGAATGTCATGAGGTTGACCTACTATTTGAGTAAAGTTGAGTTGAGTAAAGAACTCACCCATTGTGTCAAGGAAACAGTTATTGTTTTGAAAATTTTCTAAGTTTTTTGGAAATAAAAGGTGGATGTCTGAAATAGACTCAGATCCAAGTTTTGCACGGATCCTATGAGAAGCTAGTTTGTTCAGTCTCCTTCTATAGACTTTTTCAGGGTCAGGGATGAAACTGAGCAAACCTTCAGAGTTTCTTCTAGTCGAATACCTTGAGGTGTTAACGGACAATGGAGTCGCTAGGTGGACTTAAGTCTAATTTCGGAGAGTGGTTGGATTAAAAATCTACCAAAAAGGGGAAAAAGGTAAAAAACTAAAAAGAAACAAAGGTCGTCCAAGAACAAAAAGATTTGTCTCCGGCAACGGCGCCAAAAGATGTTGTTTGTCGATTTCACACCAGCAACAGAAACTTTCCGAAAGCTGTCTCCTCACTTAGGAAAGTGGGAGAGGTGTGACCTTGGGGGCAAGCATAGAGCCAGGTACTGTCACCTACTCCGAGCTCCTCCGTTTAGGCTAACTCCTAACGAAGCCAAGGGGGGTAGTCCCTAACAAAGAGTTTTCTAAGGCTCAATGTGGTTAAAGTGTTTTGATTGGTTACGGATGCGGATGGGTGTTGTTTAGGAGTTATTGTGATTAGAAGTGTTTATTTATTATGAGTATGACACATAATCAAAGCAATCCACGTTGCTAGCAAGAGATTGAAAGATAAATAATGATTCCAAACTTCGTTAATTATGCATTCAGAGATAGAAATTATAACAGGCCACAGACAATTGATCAAAATAAAATAATTATGTAGATTAAAAAAGGACCAGTGCCTTATGGAGTCAAAATACTGAAATGTGCAAAGAATTAAATAACAAGTCTAGAAATCAAACTAGTGAATATTAGGTTGTGTGAGTGCTCTTGGTAGATTTTAAGAATTTTAAGTGCTCTTAATTAGGGTGTCAACGAAGGTTTGTCAAAAAAATCCGAGAGAATATTCCAAGTTCAATCCGTTAAAGACATGTCGGGACCCCCCAGTATCTCAGGCTAGTATCGCAAAGATTGACCAGCTAGCTAAGAAGCTTAGACAGCGGGGGTTTCGACACCTCTACTAAGAAGCACTTTAGAAAATTCCCTACAACGTCAGTGTGTTGGTTATGGGGTTTTAAATTTTATTAAGTTATTCTTGCAAGATTAGAGATCCAGTGCTGTTTCTGGGTACTCCGATTTTGAGGTCGGTCAGAGCATACTCTGGCAAGGAGAGAACGAAGTTAATTAATTAGGGGGGGTGTGTTGCATTTTATCAAGTTAATTGATTAAAACTCTCCGACAGAGAGCGCTCTTGACCCCGTCTTATGACAACGGTTTAAGAGACTTAGTTAATCTAAAATGCCTAATGCAAGGATGTGCAATTTTAAGTATGCTCTCCGATAGAGAGTGCTCTTGACTTGTGTTACTGCAAGTTCAAGAGACTTAATTAATTTGTTAAAACTAAAAGAAGCACAAAGATCTAAGCCACCCAAGAGTCTCTTTCGGACTTTTTAGGGCCCTAATCGAGAAAGCAAGGGGGTAAGCAAAACTGTATCAAAAAGTAAAGAAGCAATGCATTAACCAAGTAAATAATCAGAGAGACATCTCACTTCATTTTTCATGGATGATAAACTTAATTAGCAATTAATCAAACAGATTTTCCTTTTTTGATAACTTTTTTGCAAGCCAAAATGGAATCAAACCTAATCTAACATGAGAACAAATTGCATAAGAGGAAACTAGCAAGAATATACTAATAAAATCAAATCTAACTAAGCTTTTTAACAAATTGAAACTGATTATCCTATGCTACTTTCACCATTTATTTATTTTGCAGGTATAAAGCAAATTGAAAAAATGAAATATGGACAATGGCGATACAGGCTTCCCCCAAATGGGGTAAGTGGGGTGTGGGAGCCTTAATCCCACTTGCTCTTTTATTAATTCTTTATAATGCCTTTCTTTTGATGCTTTTTGCCTCCTTTTCTATCTTTGGAAGGCTTCCGGATTGAGCTGAGAAAGGGGAATGATGAAAGGGGGATAATGAGTCTTTTTTAAGCTTTGAATCTTCAATTTTTTGCCAGCACTTCCGCTGTACCTGTCACAAAAGTAAAAAATCAACAAGCTAACAATACTAAAAAGTGATAGGAAAGATAATCCAAAAATTTTGGAATTTTTTTTTTGTACTAAGAAAAATTTTGGAAATTTTGCATGGAAAGTACAAACTTCTTCCTAGATCTAATGAATAATATTAGATCTAACACAGCCTAAAGAAGATATATCTAAATATAAACAATGAAAGAGTGGATCTACTTCCTAAGCAATGCAAAACAAGAAAAATGAAAGGGTAAAGAAGAAGGGGGTTTTGTGGATGGAACATAAGAGCGGAAGAGAAGTTTCCAGCTTTCTTTTGTAAGAGAAGAATACGATCTGTGTAGGTCCTGCAATCACAAAGTGTTAAGAAAGGGGTTGCTTGAAGCTTGGGCTAGATGTAGCTGAACTTACACCCTTCTTCAACCTGTGAAACCTAATAACACCAAAACTCAAACACAAAGTGAGATCAAATCATATGAAAGTATGCTAAGAGAACTAAATCAGGATCAACACTACGTATTTTTGACTACTCATGTTTATCAAGATTTTAAATTTACTTTGCATAAATAATCAACTTGAAACATCAAATGACTACTCTACCGTGCCAACAGTGGCCTTCTTGAGCTTTAACAAAATGAAATTGATCTCATTCAAAGTATTTAAAAGCAAAGGGTTAGAAGCAATGTCACTTCAACCATGAAATGTATACCACATGCAAGAGCTCATAGACCTCCAAAGTCGAAATTCTTATTAAAAATTCAAATCAAAGCCTAATACAATTTCTACAAAGTAACTCTGCCACAAAAGTTCCACCCTAATAGAGCTCAAAGAGCCTCTATTTATACAAAGAGAGAAGGCTAAAACCCTAAAACCAAACTAAGAGTAACATCAGAGTAATTGAATGAGCTCGGCATGATCATTTGGAGTTGAACTGAGCTGCAACTAAGTTGTAACTGAGTGTTGGAGTAATGAGGGGGGGTGAGGTGGTTCATCCTCCCTCGTAATGATCACCCAACCAATAGATAACCCACACTTCAACCAAAAACGGATTTGATCAAAGATGACAAATTTTTGGCTGATAGTTCAATTGCTACACTTCGATACTTGATCCGAAATTGGCCGATATTGATTGGAATCATCATAAATGCTCCGTGCCATGTCATTTAGCCTTTTATTTTATTCAATTTGGTTAATTTTGGAGAGTTTTTTATTTTCTCCAAAATATTCATTTTTAATAGTTTAATTAATAATTTCTCTGTAAATGACTTTTTTGAGAAATTATTAATTATGAGGCCGAATGAACTTCTAAAACTTGGATCTGGCTGGCTGGCTAATCAAGAATGATTTTTGGCTTAAGGTTAGAGCCTTTAATCACTGAATTCGGGTTCTGAATGACTAACTTATTACAAATTGAATTTTTCCATTTAAATTATGGAAAAATTTAATTAAAAACTTAGGGAAAATTAAAAAAATAAAAAATAAAAATTTTGACGCGTCTAGTAAAATTTTTTTGGAATTTTTTCTGAGGGTCCTAGTGACTTAGGACATGACCATAGTCTATTCTAACAATGTCTAGTAGATTTATATATATTCAGTTGGGCTCTAGTAACTCCCCAAGGCCCAGAATTCAAAATCGGGCATTCCAGCTTTGGAGGAAGCGGGAGAAAACCTCGTCAATTATACTCGGCTATAGGCAAAGCATAATTGTCAAGGGCAAAAAACTCCCTGGAATACCTTAGTTGAAATTCTATGTCTTAGGAGACCGAACCACTCAAAACACCCTACTAGCACATTTTATTAAAAACCCCGCGGGGCCATGGTCACAATTATTCAAACAAAAAACTAACTAACCAAAACAGGCTAGACACAAAGTCGGATCATTTGATACATTGGAATCAAACATCTATCATGTTTGTCAACTGGCGGCTCCTCGGCTAATCCAACTATGGTACAAATAAGTGGATAACATGCCTTAAGAGTCAAGATTCATTAAATTTTTTATGACCCTCTTACAGGTTGGAATTCCCACGCTTGAATGACTTAGTGACAGATGTATGTCCATTACAATCTCCGACTGAGGATGAAACAAGTGGAGCAAAAACATGTTGTGGATGCCATTTCCTTCAATATTGTCCAAGTGGAGGGTGGAGACTGAGTTTCCTATCATGGAGGGGGCACCTACATGGTTAGAGGAGGATTTGCAGGGGGCAGGAGGAGGAGCAAGAGGAGGAGCGGTTCAAGGACTTGAAGGAGGTTGGTGTCCTTGCATCAACACCACCTTCTATACCGGTTGATGTATATACTTTGGCACACCGTTCGGAATCTAGTTCAAGGCCAGGACCTTCTACTGCTAGGGGTAGACCGGGCAAACTACCCATGATATTCTCCCATAAAAGGGGAAGAGGGAATTGATATTTGATATCATAATATCAAAGAAAAATAGTTAGCAGCTAGTTTTGTGACCTTTTTGTGACGTCATTTTGTAATGGACCATTGGTTGTCCACTTTTGAGTACTATTGGATAGCTTTCACTATTAGGGTTCAGGATTCAGTATCGACATTGATGTATCATTTTATATTTTGCATGACTACATGATATATACCATTGCTTTCTCCATATTTATGTGCCAATGTATTTATCTGATGTTGTTGTTGCTCTATATGTTTAAAATTATGAAAAAATGAATATATTTTGTATTTTTTAATGTTTGCCGTGGTTTGTCGATTTTTGCCGATTTTTTTGCGATGTTGCCAAAACAATGTCTGTTGGACCCTCGCCAATTTTTGCCGATGCCGATGTTTTCAACTATGATTGTTTCCAAACACATTTGTGCAGGGGGGCGTGTGGATTTGCAGGTGGCGATTTGGTGAGGGCGCTTTTGTGAGGAGACTCCACTTCCCAAATCGATCTCAACTAAGGGAGTATCTTTATTTTATCTTGTCAATCATCTTGATTCTTCATGAGTTGTCTTGCATCTCCTTGTCTTTAGATTTTGATTCAATTCTAACTATTGGTTGATAGTTTTTGTAGGGTAGGGGCACACTCTTTCTCTTGGAGGAAAATCGATTTGACTTGGAAACAACTGGATCTTGGTTGCAATTGCTTTCATGTGGAAGGATCATCATTTTACCTGGTCATTGCAAGCATTTCCAAGTATTTCTTGCTTTGTTTTTACCTTTCCTAGATCTATTCCATTCGTCACCATTAAAAATTTAAAGTTTAAAACCCTAGTTTTGTATATCTTATAGATCTGGCGATATTTTGGGCTTATAAACGAAAACCCAAGTCTAAAATCATTGAAAACCCCATGAGACTAAGTTTGGGCCAAAATCGACTCCATTTACCCATAGATCTAGCACTAGTCTCCTTTAGCCAATTCGCCCTCCTTGGGTTAGTGGTTATTTTTCTAGATCTATCAATTGGGTGTTGCTTGAATCTTGTCTGATTTTCAATTATTGTGCCAAGTAACAAATCTCAAATGCCCTCGCTAATTTAAACCCTAGTTTGTGGCCATTTACCTTTTATTTATCTAAACCCTAGGTGACACTGTTTAGGTATTCCTTTTAGCACTTGATTCTCTCTAGATCTGATACCTTAACCTTTACTATTGGGATTTATTTTCAAGGTTGAACATTTTCATCATCTAAAGCCTGTCAACCTACATCCAATCTCTTGATCCCATAGTCTTTCCATAGATCTAGGGTTTCACCATTCAAGGCATCACTGTTCGAGTGTGATCTATTTGACTTGTGTTTGTCTTGTCTTGGTTTGTTGGCCTTCATTAGCTAACTAGGGTCACCCCCTTGATCTTTTGTTGACAATAGTGCGCTTGGTGTGACAATTACATTGTATCAGTGGTAGACGAGGCCCTTGTGGTGTCACTTGGTTAGCTGCCACCTCTACTTTCTCGAATAGGATACCTTTAGTGGTAGCTACACTTTGAGTGATAACAAGTCTGTAGTGGACTTTATATTTCAATTTCAATATAAATTTCAGTTTCTAATTGGAGTTTCTAATTGTGATGTTGGTTAGAACTCTTCAACTGTAAATTCAACGCTTATGCTCTTGTTGTCCATCGATTTCCTTCATTTGTTTTATTTCATCTTCTATTAAAATTGTCCACTCATTCTCAGAGCGCTAGAGGGATCAGACCCAGGTGGATTTAAAGCAAGGCACTTCTCGCTCACCAGATTTCCTCTTAGCCCCAACAAGGTAAATAGCGGTCTATTCAGAGTTTCTTTCCTTCAACCTCGAATGTTAGGAGTATCCCTTGCTCCTACATCCCCCCCAAGGTCATACAGTTGAACATCCTGATGGATCTGGAGAGCCCTGGCAATGAGAACAAGCAGGCGGCTCGATCGCCCCCCTTTCCCTCGACCATTAGGCCTAGGAGATCTTGACATCACTGGATCCATCTACAACTCTCTTTCGCATTCTTACCCCCTCTCTTGATAGGTTTTTGAGTGGTTTGAGTTGTCTAGCCTCAGACAATTCACTTTGTATTTTGCATCTCGTACCTTTGATGCAGTCTTATACACATTTATGAGGCTTTACTACTGTCTGTATCTTTATTTTATCTTAGTTTTGGCACTTTCTAGGAGCTGCATTTTCACTCCCACATTGTATTCATACTGGATGTATCATCTAGTCCCATTGACCTACTCTTGTGGTCATTTGTTGGAGATTAATAAAATTATCTAATCTTATCTTATCTTCCCTCACGTGATCCTAGTGCTTCCTTGACTCCATGTTTAGGTGATGCTTAAGTGGCAGGCAATTAACTTATATTAACAAGTCCCATTGGAGACATGGATTTTGGTATCCTAAAATGCAATTGTACACCTCTTCACCTTTGCACAAGAAACCCTTTGAACTTGCTTGAAACTAAAAATGGTGGTTATCTACATTGGAAATATTCAAGGAAGACAGTCAAATAAGCATAAGACATGTAAAAGTCATCATTTGTTCTTTTTCATCTTCTATTAAAATTGTCATCCAAATTTGTATCGTCCCTCATGTGATCCTAGTACTTCCTTGACTCCGTGTCTAGGTGATCCTTGAGTGGCAAGGCAATTAACTTATATTGACAAGTCCTACTTGGAAATATTCAAGGAAGACAGTCAAATAAGCATAAGACATGTACAAGTCATCATTTGTTCTTTTTCATCTTCTATTAAAATTGTCATCCAAATTTGTATCGTCCCTCATGTGATCCTAGTACTTCCTTGACTCCATGTCTAGGTGATCCTTGAGTGGCAAGGCAATTAACTTATATTGACAAGTCCTACTTGGAAATATTCAAGGAAGACAGTCAAATAAGCATAAGACATGTACAAGTCATCATTTGTTCTTTTTCATCTTCTATTAAAATTGTCATCCAAATTTGTATCGTCCCTCATGTGATCCTAGTACTTCCTTGACTCCATGTCTAGGTGATCCTTGAGTGGCAAGGCAATTAACTTATATTGACAAGTCCTACTTGGAAATATTCAAGGAAGACAGTCAAATAAGCATAAGACATGTACAAGTCATCATTTGTTCTTTTTCATCTTCTATTAAAATTGTCATCCAAATTTGTATCGTCCCTCATGTGATCCTAGTACTTCCTTGACTCCATGTCTAGGTGATCCTTGAGTGGCAAGGCAATTAACTTATATTGACAAGTCCTACTTGGAAATATTCAAGGAAGACAGTCAAATAAGCATAAGACATGTACAAGTCATCATTTGTTCTTTTTCATCTTCTATTAAAATTGTCATCCAAATTTGTATCGTCCCTCATGTGATCCTAGTACTTCCTTGACTCCATGTCTAGGTGATCCTTGAGTGGCAAGGCAATTAACTTATATTGACAAGTCCTACTTGGAAATATTCAAGGAAGACAGTCAAATAAGCATAAGACATGTACAAGTCATCATTTGTTCTTTTCCATCTTCTATTAAAATTGTCATCCAAATTTGTATCGTCCCTCATGTGATCCTAGTACTTCCTTGACTCCATGTCCAGGTGATCCTTGAGTGGCAAGGCAATTAACTTATATCGACAAGTCCTACTGGGGACATGGATTTTGGTTTCCTAAAATGCGATTGTACACCTTTTCACCCATTGAGTCTTTGCACAAGCAACCCTTTGAGCTTGCTTGAAACTAAAAATGGTGGTTATCTAAATTGAAAATATTCAAGGAAGACAGTCAAATGAGCAAAAGACATGTAAAAAGTCAAAATACACTGATATAGAAATTAGAGCTCTAATATCCAAGCCTGTGCTTAATATTTTCCAGAGGTGGCATTTCATGGAAAGCCCAGACGTGAACCTTAACCTTAACTTGAACTGCAACTCTAATTTTTATCAGGTTAAATAGTAAGACCCTAATGCTCCAAAGAAATTTTGCACCATACTACAAATAGTTTCAGCTGAGATATGGTTGATGTGCATTACAATTTAAGAGCATTTTACTATAGTGTGTTAGAGGATTCTCTCTCTATAATTTGTGTGTCAACATTCCCAGGTCCATCTTTAAACATACATCTTTCATGGCATTTGACAGGAGAAAAGAAAGCTGCATTGAAGGTGAACGTAAATCCGCCATTCAGGTTAAAATTCACCATGTCACCTTTGAAACTAAGATGACTTTTTAATTTTTGGTTTATTCCAAGTTATTTCATTTTCTTTTATATTTGGATTGAATCAAGAAAATGATCACTTCCCTAAAATCATAATTTCCCACGTGAGCTTAAGTTCGAGATCTTCTTGTTTGCAGCAATGGATTCTCTTCAATGTCATCTGGTACAGTATCTCAAACTTTTCTTCTAAGTTCTGCTAGGTTTCTATTTTAACAAAATTTAATGTCAATTAAATCTAAGTAGATTGATTTTTGATAGTTTTTTTCCAGGGGTTTGGCATTTGCTTTTTAAGTTTTTATTTTCTTATTAGCATTGTTAAAATTTCTGGATTTTTGTCAATTATAGTAAAATATGTTTTTTAGTTTCTTTCCTTCTGATGTTACATGAATACAAGGGGATTAATGATTTTTGGTGGATGGTTTCAGAATTCGAAATTTCAGTTCCATCAACTTCGGTTTCTTCTTCCCAAAGCCATTCAGTGGCTGGGACTCCAAGGTCTACTATTTCTTCACATTTTTCTGGTGCTGGATGGAAGGTTAGTTTAAACCCCCCTGACAGAGGCATGGTACAGCTTTCCATTGATGTAAAAGATTGCAATGAGCTGATGCTTTATTTCTCTTTGTTATGGATCCAAGAGATTATTTTACGTGTATATGATGATTTTGAATGTGTTTAGGGTGAAATAATTTCTTTGATAAAGTCTTCTGCTGGCCGTTGAGATGATCTTTATCTGCCTTAACATTGGCCAGCCTAAATGATGGCTGGTCATTTGTGTATAAGATTCAATGCTTGGTGAAGAAATGTAGCTACAGGCTAGTTTTGAAAACCTGTGTCACGTGTGAGAATAACTACCAGTGAAAACGTCCTAGAATATGTCAGCTTCTTGTCAGATGAATAAAAGTTGATCTCTCGCCTGCATAAGTATTAAAAGGGTCTTGGACCTTGGTGCTTATTTCTCTGTTTTTGGATTGATTAAAATATCTGTGCTATAAAGCTTTGTAATAACGGACTACTATCTTTGCATTTATTTCTGTTTAAACAAGGATTACATTGACTATTAATATATTCAGAGTATGTACATAAAGTGTTCTTTTATACCAAAAAAAGTGGCCAATGCGTACAGCCTCAAAAATAATTATCAAAACTCAAAATCATTATGGCTATCAACCAAAATGCTCATCTGTCTAAATTGCCACTAGAAGGGCGATACGTAAAAAGACATAACAGAGAGTGTCCATGAGACAATAGAGAAAGTGGCCCAAACCCAACCATAAACTTAGTGTCATTAAGATGTTGTAGGGAGAACCTTGGCATCGCAAGGAGGATCATTGTGGTTGTTGGGGCTTGGCTCCCAACCTGTACTAGTTGGCTCTACCTCACCACTATTGGATCGCACTCATCACCACCTGGCTCAAGAGGTTTACCAGTGTCCGCGATTGCAAGTTCTGGAGTGGGAAACTTATCATTGTTTTGGACAAGAGGAGGAGGTCAGTGGTGTGTCCTTTCCCTCCTCTCCCCAATGACTTGCCATGTTGATAACATTGTTGACCCTTGGATCTCTGTCACTGGTGTGAGTGAGTAGATTTGGTTTGGGAAGCACTAGGTGGCTCTCGACTCATGTCGCAGGATGCATTTCCCAAAATCTTACAACGGGCAGAGATTGTCCATACCCTTCTCAATCTTTCTCACAAACATAGTGATCTACAAGGACAAACTCACTTGTTTTTGGGAACCACCAAACGATGAAAATCATTTTCAGGGTCTTTACTAATTAACACTTTATTCCACTTCTTAAAAAAACATATTAAAAGCAAGGTCTCAACAAGAATCATTTTCTATGACGTCGGAAATTCTATAGCCCAAGGTTATTTTTCTCCCAGGAGCAATGCTCTTGAGGAAATAGATGTAGGTAAAAGATGGCTACATAAAGACTTAGCCCAACCCCCAACAAACTTATCATGGGAATAGAGCCATAATAGGTGTTTTAGTGATTCAGGCTGATCGTATTGAGGGAAATGCCTAATGGTTGCATCTGATCTGATAAATCTGCTGGAAAATCTGCTGCAGGTTGAGGCTGATCTAATCTTGAGTAGGTTTGTTGATTAAGTTGTCATCGATGCCAATGGTGCTTGGTCATTGATGCCAACTGTTGAGTCTTGGTGCCCCTTGTGGAGCCCCTGAGGGTTAGCGTTTAGTTTGTGGTTGTCTATGTCAAAGGAGCCCTTTTGACCTTGTCCAACCCCAAGCTTGAAGCCCTTGGAGGCCTTGGAACAATGGAAAAATCCCTGGTTACC
The DNA here is from genome assembly GCA_001517045.1 of Pseudotsuga menziesii. Taxonomy (NCBI): domain Eukaryota; kingdom Viridiplantae; phylum Streptophyta; class Pinopsida; order Pinales; family Pinaceae; genus Pseudotsuga; species Pseudotsuga menziesii. The sequence continues at coordinate 888,279 of LPNX010344793.1, read as the reverse complement.
CATTGACTTGGTCAAGCACCCCTAAATTGTATATTGGTCCCATTTGAGTCAATTGTTGAGTTCTTTGCTCCTGGTTTCTCTTTGGTTACTAGTCTTTGTGCTACTTGTTATTCTTGTACTTGTTTTGGTCTCTTGATTGGTTGTTGGATGGATGATGTGGCTCATGTGTGTAAAGCCCTTGATGTGTTGATGGTGGAGCCCATTGCTTGCATTGGATGGTCTTGAGGTTGTTGAGTTCTTGTGGGGTCCTTAAGCCCACAAGCTTAGATCTTGATCCTCTTGCATGTGGAGATTTGGGTCTTGGAACCCACACTTATGGTGGTATGTTGGAACGCCTTCTTAAGGGGTCCTTGGCGTCCTTAGAAGTTTGGATCTTGAACCCACACATATGGTGGTTTGATGGCCCTTGGATGCTATATGGTCATTGACATGTTGTAGCCTTATGATCATGGATATGAAGCCCATAAGGTGTTGCAAACTAGTGGTGAGGTCTTTGTACCTCTCTTTTGGGGCATTGGTACTCTTATGGTGATGAAGATATATAGTGGAACCATTGGATATGTTTTTAATGATATGGAGACCTTGAACATGATGATGTTGAATCCCTTGAATGTAATGTCCCTTTTTAAATTTTTTACTAAAATGCCCAATTTTCCAATTTTTTCACAATTTTGGCTCTTGATTAGTTTTAGTGTCTTGGTCTCCAAATCAACCCAATTGCTCCCAAATCTTCAGAGAAGGTGTATGAATGTTATAATAACTTAATTAATATGTTCAGGAATGTATTATGGCCCTCCAATCACTTTTGCAAGTCTGAACTAAATTCTGAACAAGATAGATGATTTTACTGGCAATTTTGGGCTCCAATCCCCTCGGGGTAAGTGGTAGAAATGGCTTCCCAAATGTGCAGAAACACACTTGAATTCTTAAATTGAAGTAGGGGATGTGTAGAAGACATTATCAGAGACTCATATGTATAACCAATCGACCTCCCATGGCTGTTATCACTTCTTTCAATCAGATATAAAAAACTAGTTTTAGACCCTTGGGGAAATGAGGTGTAGTTTGCTCCAATTGCTATGAAATTCGACCCAATGGCCACAAATTCTCAGTTACTAAACATGAAACCCATAATATACTTTAATGACAGTCCATTCATTCATAAACCATCAATAGTTTATACATCCATTCGAATCCATCAAGATTACAAGAGTTTACAATAAGGTAGTGGGGAAATGGCACTGTTTCTTCATTATTGAGCAATAATACATGAGATTTCTTGGCCTTTCAACCTGAGAGCTTTCCGAACTTAAAGAGCAGAGCATTTACATCAGAATACAAAATACTGGAGCAAGAGAAGCTCCCTCAAAGAGATGAATAGCTCACCAAGTGCGCCTCACTCCATAGAGCTGAAATATGATGAGAAAACTTGAGATGAAAGGAAGAACAAGCTGAACTTGATATGCACACGAGTTGTTGTAGCTTGCACATGTAACTTATGACTCCATTGAAGCTCCTTGAAAGATCCGAGTGGCCTCTGCAAACACCAACTAGGATGGGAATCTTTCACCCTCGAAATTGGCTAAGGCATGAACTAGTCATCCACTAGCTCTCTCTTCACAATGATAATTTTCACAAATGATCAAAAGGGCCTTCTTATGGCTGATACTTGTATTTTATAAACATTATTCATCTTCTAAGGTTCCAAATCCATCCATAAACCAAAGCCAAGTCGAATTGGTGTGGCTGCTCATGTTATGCCATGTGGCCTCTCTCTTCACCTTCCCTCTTCTCCCAAATTCGAGTAGGAGCCTCTTGGCCTTCTCCAACTCCCATGAGCGCCCTCTAAGATGCTCTATTCAGGCCTGACATGTCAGGTATGTCAGATGCCAGCCTTCAGATCTGACTTGTATCATAATTGTCATAGAATCTCCATCATTGGTGTCATAGATGTCATAAATGCAAGGGGGATCTAGTAAAGTGTCCATGAAACTCCCATTTGGCTCTTCCTCTCCCCATGTAAGTTACAATTCATCCCAAATTCGACCTATGAAGTATATGGACAAGTATATTAACCTTATAATCCATCCAAAAACATTAGGCTTCCCATAGATTCGAGATTGCAAGAGGAGGATGCCATTTAACATAGGAATTCTAGCTTGAGTGGGCCCCATAGTCTCCATGTGTCTCCATTCTCCATAGCCATTTCATTTTTCACTTGCATTCATTTAATTAACTCCATTAAATAGATATTTATTCCTTCTAATGTCTAAACACCATTTATTAGCTCTCTTATTAACTTCCCAATGTTTCCACCCAACCTAGGGAACTAGTAGGATTGATGGAATTTTCCTGCTATGCAATTATTTGAATGGGGACATTACATTGAAGTCCTTGAAGCCATCTTGTATAATAATGATGATGATATTCTTGAAAAAGTCTTTTTTCCCACTTATTGGTGGTGTTCGGGTCCTTGATACCCTTGATATTATGAGTATATTGTGGAGTCCTCCTCCTTGTTGATGTGAAGTCCATGGATGTGAAGACCATTGAATCCCTCATGCCTTTGATGATGCCCATTGAAGCCTTTGACCTTGGAACTTATGCATAAGGTAACATGGTCTTTGGCACCCTTACGTGTGGGGTCTTTGACATCTTGTACAAATTGAAGAATTTAAGGGTAATGGGCCAAGTATTTGAAAATAATCGCTCCATACGATGATGGTTCTCATCAAGCCCTTTCTGTTGATATGTGGAGTGTCTCCTAACTGCTCACAGTTGAAGAGATTTTGATTTTTAAAGTTGTGAAGACAAATTTACATCATCTTTTGGGTCAGCCGACCAAACAAAAAACAATTACTTTAGTTAATTATTAATTTGTTATTTACATGTTGGTATAGTCAATTAAAAATTGAAATTTTGTGTATAAATAGAAGATCAAACATTTCATTTATTCATTAATCAAGTCTCTCTTTTTTGGTATTTTGCAACATTTGGAGAAAAATACGAAACTTTGTGGAGGAGAAATTTTTGGGCATCTTTCAAGGATTGAAGAGATTCACTAAAATTGGCATAACTTTCTCATACGGAATCAAAATTACAAAATTATTGGCTTGTTGGAAATCTTGTTGCAAGGGCTATGTGATGACATGATAAAGACTTTCTTTTGGTTTGTCAATTGTCTCTTCATATTGTGATCTTCGAAAATGTATGGTTCATGCTTCTAGGTTTCTTTTGTGATGGCACATGTCTCTCATGGATAGAGTTCATCTATGATCTTAGTATATCAGCCTCTATATTGGTATATCTCTTTGAAGTCATTGAATATGTTATGGAGGATATAGTGATGGTTATCTTGGCATATATTTTGATGTGATCTTGATGATTATCTTGGATATCGTTGGCATAGATATTGGTGTTTATCTTGACTATTGTGTAGTGTAGTATTGAACGAGAAGTTGACATGTAAGTAATAGATATTGTGAGTGATTTATTTGATCAACCTAAGTGTTTTCTTTGAAAACTAGTTTGACAAGTGTTGATCATTGTGTCTTTGACTTAAGTGGAGCTTGACTGTTATTGATTGTTAATGAAAACCTTTGACAGTATTGTAAGCGACTATTTGCTTGATATTTGTTTGATTTGGTGACTTGATTTGACTAGAGTGAAAAATCCTTTTGTGTCTAAGAGTTTATGAGATTGACTAAGTTTGACATAGTTGGTTAAGTCTTTTATATTTTTGGTCGAGGTTAGTTGGTTGAGGTTTATCTTGTTTAACCGTCAAGTCTTCCTTGACTGTGATTGAGGTTGGTTGTGGTGTCGTTGAGTTGAGTGTGATTGGACAAAGTTTGGTTGATCGTATGTGAAGTCTCTTGGTTGCTCAAATGTGTCTCTTACTTGATGAACTAGGCCAAGTAAGAAGGGTTAGTTGACTGTCAGGGAACTTGATTAGATTAACACAAATATATGATTGATTTGGCATAGGTACACAAGCAACTTGGTACATGTTGGTTCAGTTGAGCAGGATTGACACAGTTTTCCTTATGTGCAGTTGGTCCGATTCACACTGGATGAGTTGTATGAACACTTGGTTTGACTCAGGTGGAATGAGTTTGGTGAGCAATTGGTTAGACTCAGATTGATTGAGTCAGATGGTGTGAGCAATAGATTGATTAGACAAATTGTTTTGCACAGGTTGTTGGTACAGGTTATTGGTAGATCTGTGGTGCAGTGGTCAATTGATGAGAATTGGTTAGATGATGAGCAATGGCAGTTGATGAGTAGTGGTCAACGGTAACAATTGATGAGCAATGGTCAGCAGTGACGGTGGTTGTGCAATGTGGTGTGGGTTGAGTAGTGTGGTGTAGTGTAGAAGGTTGAGTAGTATGGTGTAGTGTAGTATAGGTGTTGATTAGCAGGTCCGCAGGATTAGTGTGGTTCAGCAGTTTCTATCTTCATATCAGGGTGGCAGGATGGGGTTGAAGAAAATCTTGACTTAATAAATGAAATTGCTCATTCATACATTCCGTCAAACAATTTCATAATCTAGGGTTTTAACTTAAAATTAATGAAAAGTAAAACCACACTTCTGAAAAATGCACTTCAAAATTCTGCCATATACTGAAACATTTTAAGCACATGAACACAATAAATTTTGGTCTAATGATTGGGAAAAACCCCATTGCTTGGGGAAAACCCTAGAAAGAAATTTTTTAATAAAGAAGACAATCTCATAAATTTTTCTACAACTCAGAAAATTTTTCCTTCTGAACCCTACTGGCAATATTTCCAAAAACACCTTCTACAACAAATACCTCAAAAAACGTGCCTGTTGTACAGTACGGCTTGTTGTACCTTCACACGTGCGGGTATGGTTTGTACTTTTTTGTCACACGTGGCTGTACGGATCTGTTAGTTATGTACTTTTCTGTTGCCTTGAAATTCGTGCCACTGCCTGCAATTAATGTTGTATGACCTATCAATCTTTTTTGTACTTTTTTGCCTTGGGAAATGTGACCACACGTGGCTGTACGGACTGCTTCAGACTGTCATTAATGCTGCTGCAATTCTGCATTTAATGCTGTCACTTGCATTGGAATTTGTGCCAAGGGTTTTTCTCTTTCTTCTTTGGTCTTTAGTCTCTCTCTCTTCTCTATGG
>LPNX010344793.1:836969-883076 GCA_001517045.1 Pseudotsuga menziesii | reverse complement strand
AGATTTTGTAACTACCTTCAATAACTACCTAATCTAGGGTTGAAGATCTTTTTACAAAATCAAGGGTCCACAACTTATCTCACTTTTAATAATTAAACACTATAATTATTAAATACATTTTTAAGTGAGACCCACTTTTCTAAAGTTATAAAAATACATTCACTTTATTTACATAAACGTCACTTTGTTACATAAATACACAAGGACAAAATTTTTCAAGTCCTCTCATCACACTCACACCAAAAACATGGGAAGACCTTCAGAGTTATAATTTCAACACTCCCTCCTAACGAGGAAGGTCTGCAACACTATCTCCATCTTGGACTCCTGCAACAGCTCCCTCCTGCTCTGGAATCATCCTCAGAAACATATGCCCAATCTCGAACTGAAACTTTTGACATTTGAGACTCAACTTGAGTCCCATCATCTTGCTCAACTTTACCATCACTTGATTGGCTGAATCTTCTGCCAGTGCTCAAGAGAGAGTCAGTCTCCTCATCTCTGTCAAATGCAGTATCATCATCCTCTGACTTAGATAGCCATCCTCCTGCTCCTGCTCCTGCTCCTGGTTGTACAACATGCCCTCTTAGGACATATAATTTGTCCTTGCGATCTCCCGACAAGACGGTGGTGCCAACTGGCTCATCTCTCTGATACAGGAAGATATGACCAGTCCTCACCATCATCCTCAAAGGATGATACCGAGAGTTTGCTGACTCTCATCCCAAGTACAAATAACACTCCATGAACTTCTAGGGTCTCTCTATGGTCTAGTTGGAACCTAACTGTTCCAACCCCTTGAATAGCAACATGAGGACTATCAATGTTTGTCTGAATGAAGTGTCCCGGTCCCAGCATTGTGATCATTTGAAAAGAGTCATAGACTCTAGTCATATGTTTGGTTGCACCGCTGTCAACAACCCAGACATGCTCAAATATAGAATTCCCTATGCTGGAATCATTTGAGACAAGAGAAAACTCTTGCTCAAACTTTGTAGCAAATTCTTCTACAACTATAGATGCTGCTACAACTCTTTCAGTCTTCACAACCTTTTTCTCAGGACATTTCGTGGCATACTGTCCCAATTGGCCACAATGAAAGCATTTGATCTGACTTAGATATTTCTTCTTCTTGTTCTTGGATTTGGCTGCAAGAGCAACATTTTGCTCCATCTCCTCACTTGCCCACTCAAAGCTCCCTCTCGAATCTCCTCTTGGGTGAAATCATCCCAAAGTCTTGACCAATCTAGAAGCTTCTCTCTGCCAACTATGCACTTGACAAAAACATCCCATCTCTTGGTAAATCCCTTGAGGGCTATTCTTACCATCTCCGAGTCTGAGATAGTTTCCCTTACCGTTGTTAACTCGTCTTTGACTTGATCCATCCGAGTCAAGTAGGAAGTTACACCTTCACCTTGGTTCATCTTTACATTGTGCAACTTGTCTTTCAAGGCCATCTTTCGATTCTCGTTCTTTGCCTCGAACAGTAACTTCAAGGCATCCCACATATCATAGGCAGTCTTCTTCTCTGCCAAAGGAGGGATGAGATGATCTTTCACTTTGTCCAGGATCACCCTCTGAGCTCTGGCTTCTAGAGCTTCATGCTCTTCTAAAGCATCCTTGTCTGTGGGCTTCGTTATCACGGTGCTTGCAAAATTCCAGATTCTCCACTCCTTGAGCACTGCGGTTATCCTCACTTTCCAGGGTATATAATTGGATATTCCATCCAATCGGTCTTCGTACCTGATGCTCATCATCTGAAGAAAACAACTTACAACCAAAGATTAATTGAAGAAAAAATCTATCTCTTCAAAAAACACCTGCTAAACCTCTTTTCTAGTATGACTCTAATAAACTGATATGATACCATCAGCGCTGATACCATGAAGAAAATCGTGACTTAATAAATTAAATTGCTCATTCATACATTCTGTCAAACAGTTTCAGAATCTAGGGTTTTAACTTAAAATTAATGAAAAGTAAAACCACACTTCTAAAAAATCCACTTCAAGATTCTGCCATATACTGAAACATTTTAAGCAGATGAACACAATAAATTTTGGTCTAATGACCGGGGAAAACCCCACTGCTTGGGGAAAACCCTAGAAAGAAATTTTTCATTAAAGAAGACAATTTTAGAAATTTTTCTACAACAAAGAAAAATTTTCCTTCTAAACCCTACTGGCAATATTTCCAAAAACACCTTCTACAACAAAATACCTCGAAAAAATGCATGTTGTACAGTACGGCGTGCTGTACCTTCACACGTGCGGGTACGGTTTGTACTTTTCTGTCACACGTGTGGCTGTACAGATCTATCAATTTTGTACCTTTCTACTACCTCAAAATTCGTGCCATTGCCCGCAATTAATGTTGTACGACTTGTCAGTCTTTTTTGTACTTTTTTGCCTTGGGAAATGTTCCCACACGTGGCTGTATGGACTGCTTCAGACTATCATTATTGTTGGTGCAATTCTGCATTTAATGTTGTCACATGCACTGGAATTCGTGCCAAGGGTTTTGTTATCACATATATAGTAGCCTGGCTACCATCTTCTATTTTTTAGATTCAGTACATTTTCTCAACCAGATCCCCTACATATGAGATGCTGAGATTAGCATTTATGATGGATCATTATTTATTTGATGGACTGTAGCACTCTCCCATGCCAGGACTGAGTCTTAGGACACTCAGATTTGAGGACTGATGTAGCCATTTAGTCATGTGCAGAGCAATTAGCAGTACCCAGATTTGCATCAACGTTTTCTCATTGGACATATATTGATTTTCAAATGGATTATTTGCATGATTATGACTCAACTTAAATTATATTGTGTTATGGTTATCATTGCTCTTATACTCATCTTTGTGACATGTGTTAGCATTTAGTATCATGATCTGGTGGTCATATAAATATGTGGACTTGGATGTATCTGTATTATGTATTGATGTCCCTACTTAGAGTTTGAAGTTCTGGATCTATACTCATTGGTTTTACCCTCCTTAGGGAGAATAGAGGTAGTCAATCCCACCATACTTTGGATTGCTAGTGTTGGTTTCATCATCCATTGTCTTCACCCATCCATTACCTTCCAGTTGTGTTGTAGCCCAACTTACTACTTGACTTGTGGCATGGAGGACCTTTCCCCGCTAGAGCCTTTGTTGGACAAGCCTCCGTGTTTATTTGTGTCTCGGCTCTGAGTTGCCTAGGATGTGTTTTGTTTACCTGAAACATGTAGCGTTGCCATCAATACAATGTATTTGGAAATGAAATGTATATCTTATAAAAAAACCCATTCATGAAAAGTAGTGTTTTTCAACATACGTGAATGCAACGCTAGCCTAATGAAATTGGCTCTGAAAAATATTGCAATGAAATATCTTAAACATTCATGAAAAGTAGTGTTTTTCAACAAAAATGAATGCATAAAGCCTAAAAGATAAAAGTCCGTATAAAAATACGTGGACAAAGGCTATGGAAAATCAAAGGCCCAAAAAAGCAATGGTTCCTAAAAGTTATATCTAAAGATTGCTGGCCTTACTTGTATTGAGTTGGATTGTGAGCATTTGTCAAGGTGAGTAAGCACCTCTGAAGTAGTTCACCCATTTGTCAGGCACTGCCATCCCCTTTGTTGTTGTTTGTCTGGCATATGGCTATAGTGAGTATCCCCTTTCCATATCCAAAGTGTCACAGTGTTGAGTGAGCAGTCATCCTTTGGCCTAACCTTATGAATTTTAGCCTTCACCCTTCACTAGCAAATTAACTACAACCATGAAGTGAGTATAGTCTTGAAAGTCTGGTCTGAGTTATAATAAATAAAACCCTATATATGTATTTAGTTGATGTGCCGCCAGTGAAGTGATTGCTATTTCTTATGATTGTTACTTAAATGATTTGTAGAGCATTTTTTAGCCTTTTAACACTTGCAGCAGATGGATGTCAGCCTGAGTTACATTATTGGTATCTGGTCATTTATAGGTTATTATTATTTTTATATTGTTGATGATCAGGCAGAGACCTTGAGAGGGTATGAGTATATACCTTAGATGGATTTGGACTTTGTGAGACCAATGAGACAGTTTGTTTTCAGTTCCAGTTACTTACAGAGATGATCAGGCTCATTTTACCTTTCTGGTGCCGTTTTGCTTCACTAAAGGGCAGGTCTAAGCAGGGAGATGATTTTGTTGGATCTCCTAGGGCCCTGTATGGGGCATAGGGGGTCCAACCAATTGATTGTACTGTAGTACCCCCCTCCCAAAGAGCCTGGTGGGCTCATTTGGACAACGAAGACACCCTAGGAGGTTGTTTTGGCAGGTTCACGTTTCCCGAGGCAGATTAAAAAATAATTAAATGGCTACTGAAGAATTCGATTTGGGCTACTGAGGCAAGGAAATGGCATGGAATGAGGTCTGATGATGAGAGTGATGTCTTCCACACCTTCTCCAGCAGTTGCAGCACCTGGATAGGCCCACATCTATTTTTCGGGCATTTTATATTATTTTTTGGAGCTTTTGGAGGCTCACGATTTCCTCAAGGAGGCACAATTTCACAGTTTAAAATTTATATTATTTTTATTGTGCCATGGGGACACCCCAGAGGGAGTTAGTTAACAATCCATGGACCCACCATGTGCTTCATTTATTTCTTGTTGAGTGGGATCCCCTCTCTTAGGGTGATTTAGTCCACTTTTATATTATATTGTTATATTGATCCATGTATTGTATGTTGAGCTCATTTCAACCATTTATTAGAATATTTGTATCTTTTAACCTTAGCCACTCATTTTAAAAGTGGTTATGATTTTGGTTCTCTCATTCTTATTTAAAGGAGAGAGCATCTCATTTGTAAAGGGTCTTTGGCTCTTGGATTTGGATAATAGAAAAAAATTTCTGGTTGATATTTTTTGGATCTCCTTTGCATCTGGTGTTCTTAGATGGTGATTGGAAAGTCTTTTGCTTCCTAGCATTCTGGAAATTGTTGCAAGATCTATATTTTTTGGGGAATCTTTGTCTTGTCTACAGGAGGGCGACTTCAGCTTGGGCGTTTTTGCAGGGGCTCCTCAACTCGCTTGGATTGGCTTCGCTTGTATCAGGGGGTTTTCATTAGTGTCATTGCCATCTATGATTTCTTCTTGCTATTTTTTCTGTAGCATTTTGCTTTTTTCTCATGATGCAACAAATCTGATATGGTTGATGTTTGTTGTGCAAGAGAGAGGGCGCATTGACTTCTTGGAGCAAAATGTTGGACATAGAACTTACTCAAAGCTTCTCAAATTGATCGGGATAGTAGAGATCATCATCATCAAGGCATCTACAAGGATTTACAGGTAAGATCTACATGTTAGTACCTTTCTTCTAGATCTCAATCCATTGGCATCTGCTTTCTTCATTTTCACATTAAAATCCCATAAATAATAAAAAACCAAAAATATTAAAAATTAGACCGCTTGAACTTGGGCCAAACTGTTGCTGGGTTTTGTAGATCAGGTCATCCCCTCACCAAATCATCCTCAACACTGAGCTGAAAGTGGCTGGTTTGCCCTAGATCTGAGAAAATGTCCTCCCAAACCCTAGCACTATCCACCATTTTTTTGACTTTTTTTGGGATCTGATTTTTCCGGCAAAATACCTTGTTGGGTCATCCTCTCACCAAATCTCCTTCAACGTTGATCTAGAAGTGGACAAGTTGCCCTAGATTTGAAAAATTGACCTCCCAAACCCTAGCGCTAGCCATCTTGCTGCTGGTTTTTCTCGTAATCTTACTTTTTTGGCAAAATACCTTTTTGGGTTTGTAGATCGGGATATTTCCCAGGTGAGTCTCCTTCAACGCTGGGCATATAGTGACTCCATTGCCCTAGATTTGACAGGCACTGATCTCCAACCCTAGCGCTACCCCCTCTTTGGCCTCTTTTCCCTGGTGACTCGGGTACTTTGACATTGCCATATCTTTCATTGAGTCTATCCTTGGGTACTAGATAGCCCCAATCTTGTCCTTTCCCTCCCTACATTGGTTACGATTCCCAAGGAAGCGGATATCTTCACCTATTACTAGTACCTTAACCCCAGATCTAGTATTTACTTCATAGGTCACCTGTGTCCCACTTTGGATCAAGCCTCACACTTCCTAAACCATAATCTAAAGCCTTGGTTCACCTAGTGACATCATCCATAGATTTAGGGTTTCCATTACCTTACACCTTATGTAACTCAAGTCTATTTGATCTGATCTGGTGTCTAGATTTGATCTCTACTGTCGGGAGTAGAACTGGGTCTCCCCCGTTGTTTTATTGGGCTAAGATAACATAAAGCAAAGACTGCCTCGATTGGCGTGACAACCATTCATTTAGGAGTCGAGGCAATCTTGCTTCTACCTCCTTAGTTGCTGGTCTCTCTACCATCCATCCTGGATCCACCTCACATAGGCAACTACAAGGTTGGTGATAACAGGTTTTTCTCTTTCTTCTTTGGTTTTCAGTCTCTCTCTCTTTTCTATTGTGAGTTATCTTTCATTTCCCCTCTCAATGTTTTATACTTAGATTTTGTAACTACCTTTAATAACTACCTAATCTAGGGTTGAAGATCTTTTTACAAAATCAAGGGTCCACAACTTATCTCACTTTTAATAATTAAACACTTTAATTATTAAATACATTTTTAAGTGAGACCCACTTTTCTAAAGTTATAAAAACACATTCACTTTATTTACATAAACGTCACTTTGTTACATAAATATATAATAACAAAATTTTTCAAGTCCTCTCATCACTCTCACACCAAAAACATGGGAGGACCTTCAGAGTTATAATTTCAACAGGGGCAAGGAAATCACAAAGATAATCTCTTTAACATAATTCTAGAAGCCTTCATTAACCATAAGTGCTTTGATTTCCATGCCTTCCATTGTTCTTTAATCTTTTGGCCTAGCACAAACCATGACGAAATGAAGTTCATTGCAATTTGATGATTATAGGATGAACAAGCACCTTGCCTTTATTGTATGTTCTCACGATGCTAAAGAAATTAGTGTGATCATAAATGTATTTGGTTATGGATTTTACCTTATCCATAGGCTCCTTGACCCCATCAATTTCACCGATGTCCTTAGCAATCAGTGTTCTAGCTTAGTGGAGAGCCACACTTTATTTTTTCTTACTTTCTACTTCCTGCATTATTTAAGAGTCCCGTCTGCACTCCCAATATCTACCGACATGTTTACTCAACAATTCCATTGATCTACCTTTGTGGTCATTTGTTGTACATTAATAAAATGATCTTGTCTTATCTTATCTTATCTTAAGATGTTTCAGGATTTCACAGCTATCTAAAGTCCATTATACTTTTTGGATTTTTATTGAGTCTTGAATTCGAATCCGACGTTTCAAGCAGAAACCCTGCTCATCTTCAAGGAAGTAGAACACAACAAGTTTATCAAGAAACCTTGATGAAAAATATACATCTGCAATATGTTTCTTCAACTTTACTCTTCTACGTTCGAATCTGCGGGTTTCCATGAGCAATTCCTCTCCATATAAGGTTAAAATAAGATGATTTAGGCTCTCCATACTGGGGCCTTAGAATTCATTGTTTTCCCTAATTAGGCTTAGGCTACTTTGACCCATCTAGGGTTACAAGTCTTTGCGTAATTGGTAAATCTTGAATAGCCAAATTGAGAAGGGACATTAACCTTGATCTCCTATCACCCTAGGGTTAAGGACTAAGGTCTAAACCTCCTTCTCTTCTTCAATTTTATCAAATTTTTGTTGTATATATTTCAAAAAATACAAAAAAATATAATATTTGGGAAAACCCTAAAAATAGAGAAAATTCATATCTCAAAAAATATCGTGAATTTGGAAATTTTGTATCGCTAGAAAAGTGCGCCCTAGGGGATTTCCTGGTGGATTTTCTAGGGCGTCCCTTTCTTGTGGTTAGATTGAGAATTTTACTGTGATTTGTGTTATCTAGGGCATTTTCAGATCTGGTATAACAGGTAAAATAGGCACATCAGTTAAATCAGCAAGCTTTGAAGGCCTAAAAAAGCAAGGAAAACGCCTAGGATTGACACTTGGGGGTTGGACACTTGTTGGAAAAGTTTTAAGCGGGTTTCCATGAGCAATTCCTCTACATATAAGGTTAAAATAAGATGATTCAAGCTCTCCATAGTGGGGCCTTAGAATTCATTCTTTGCCCTAATTAGGCTTAGGCTACTTTCACCCATTTAGGGTTACTAGTCTTTGCCTAATTGGTAAATCTTGAAAAACCAAATTGAGAAGGGACATTAACCTTGATTTCCTATTACCCTAGGGTTAAGGACTAAGGTCTAAAGCCCCTTCTCTTCAATTTTATCAAATTTTTGTTGTATATATTTCAAAACTTACAAAAAAATATAATATTTGGGAAAACCCTAAAAATAGAGAAAATTCATATCTCAAAAAATATCATGAATTTGGAAATTTTGTTTCGCTGGAAAAGTGCGCCCTAGGGGATTTCTTGGTGGATTTTCTAGGGTGTCCCTTTCTTGTGGTTAGATTGAGAATTTTATTGTGATTCGTGTTATCTAGGGAAATTTTCAGATCTGGTCTAAAAGGTATAACAGGTACATCAATCAAATTGGCAAGCTTTGAAGGCCTAAAAAAGCAAAGAAAAGGCCTAGGATTGACACTTGGGGGTTGGACACTTGTTGGAAAAGTTTTAAGTGGGCCTATCATCTATTTGAGGGCTGGATAGGGCTTAAACCAAATATGGTTAAATACTTTCAGATATGATTTATGGCTCCCTTTGAGGCATGTCACTTGCCCTAACCCTCAAGGTACATCTTATATTTTAAGTTGGTTTTCATCCATTTTTTTGAAGTGTTATCGACTGCTGCAATTTTATAACAACAGTAATGTATTGAAATTATCTATCTTGAAATTCATCATAAAGTTTTATAACTCCTACCCTCTTGTGGTGTCTAATTTATGCTTCAATGTTTTGACTACATAAGGCATTGGTCTAGCCAAGAGGTTGTTTGTGAAGGGTATTTGTGTGTTGTTGGAGTGATTGCATGTATCTTTCACCAATATTAGGGACTCCCCTTGGAGTAAACCTAAAGTGTTGAGAAGCTGGGCCGTGGTGGCATTGTGCACTAACTTCTCCCATACTTACATCTCATTGCATTGTGATCAGTGATCTTGGTTAGGGGTGCTTATTTGAGTGATAACACTCCATATAATAAGAGAGGGTGTTAGAGTTAAGTCAATATATAATAAAGTTATAATATACTTTTTTATTATTGAAAAATACTTCTTATATTCACATTAACTTATTTACAACAAAAAAGGATCGCGGTGGAAGGGTATATACAATGCCTATCCTAACCGCTTCCTAAAGCTTATTAGAGCATAAATAAAATCAGAATATACAATAGGATCCAACTTTTTGGCATCCTTGATTAACTGAGCACCCTTGCCTAGTAACTGATGGCGTACCACATCTTTCCAAAGTGCAATAAAAGATGGAACATGACTACTTTTTTGATAAAAAAATACTTGTACTTGAATTCCCATAGCATGAACAAAGCAGCTATCCGCAAGCATACCAAAAACCAGAGAGTGAATCCCTTACAGGGATTAGCCATCTCCAAGTAGAGCAACTCTCCAATAAATTTTGTTTTAGAGCAACTCAGGGTGCTACTCCTCCACAAATTTCCAATGCTCTTTGGCAAATCGACAGTCCCAAAAGATGTGGTTAACTATCTCTAGTCTTTGGCACGCGGGGTACAAGCTATCCAAGAGGCTAGACTTAGCCAACCGGCCTTGGACAAAAGTCCCTAATAGGTCACCAACCAAGAAAACACTCGCAGCTTATAGGAAAGCTGCATCGACCAAACACTATGTAACCGACGATCCACGTCATCTCTAGATGTGACAAAACTCATCTCGCATTGAGTATCAACGAAAGGGGATGTCATTGATGAAGAGCTACGTACATACGACGAGAATCATACTATAACAACGAGATACCAAAGCTCCACTACCAATCTCTCCAGAAAGTCCCCTACATACCAATGTTCATTTTGAACAAAACTAACAATGAAAGATAGACATGTAGCTCCATGACTGTAGAGTGATCGAAGATCAACAACCCAAACTCTTGAGCAAGTGGTCTCCATGGATTCCATGAGTGAGCCTCAGAATCCCAAAGATCGCTCCAATGAAAGATGCCCTTCTGACTCAGTCATCTCGCTTATAACCGCGACAACTTTGTAATGTAGATCCTTTGGTCCTGTCAACTCCAAATCAGTCGAGAGGCAATGTCCCACCCAACACTGTTGCCCTCCCACTACCACTAAGCCAACCTAGCCACTAACTTCCATGCCGTACAAATACTCCTGAAGATAATAGAGCCCCCAACTTGAAGCAAAGAGGGCAAGGAGATGATGTCACATAAGCCAATTCTGCCCAGTATCCTGCCCTATTGCTGAGCTGTAAGAATCCGGTGTCAAAAGAGAACCTGCCACGGTGTTGCACCCTCAAGACATCGAACCACCCACCTGGTTGCGAAAATACTGCCTTGTGTGGCCACATCAGTCAATCCTAACTCCCCTTATCCTTGGGAATAGTACAGACATCCCAAGCAACAAGGGGCAAACCTCTAGCCCCTCCATACTTTGACCAAAGATAAGCACATAAAATATTCCAGTTGTCTCAATTGAGCTCTGTTGGGAAACCAACAGAACACGTAATACACACGAGAGACCTGGAGAATGCAACCAACTATTGTCAGCTTCCTTGCGAAAGGAAGATACTTGTGATGCCATTCATGCAGCTTGCTCCAAAGTCTTTGCAGGCACTGGTCCCGCATCCTTCTGCCAGGCTTTTGGTACCATCGTCAGTTATAATATACTTAAGGGTTATTATTTTTTGACTATTGTTACATGTCATTAATAAAGTTGTGTTAGATTTTGTTAGCGCTTAACTAATAAAATGGCCCTACGAAATTTTGGTATAAGACATTGTCTCCCTTATATGTATTGAGTCTATTGACAGCCACACCTCATTGAGTATTTATTAATTAAACACTTCCTTCTCTTTTATATGTTATGGTTTACATTCTTTATCCACATTCTTGTGTGATTTTTCTCACAATAGCCCCATTTTGGGAAGTTGTACTTCCCAGTCCTGTTGACCTATTTTGGCCATCAGTGGTAAATTGGTAATTAATATAATTTCATTTCATCATCTCTACTCTTCATATCTAAAACGTAGTAAGTGAGCTTGGTAACTTAGATGACAAAACAATGGCGTCTTCTCATTTCCTAGTGTTCTAGACATCTGAAGATAAATGTTCCTTCGTCTCTACCTCTAGCAATGAAAATCTGTGGATCTCTAGCAGTCTAGCAATCTGTTCCCATTCCGTGCTGGTGAGAACAAACTCTGAGCTTCCCCAAAGTGGGGCCTTAGATAATGAATGAGTGATTTCTTGGATGATGTTCAGGAGTAATGATCCCTGAGACCATTATTGTGTGAAAAACACTATGCAGAACCTTTAAATAGAAGGCTATAAAGAAAGAAGTCATCTTAAAACAGCTAAGAACATGTCGCCTTGTAATTGGGATTCCAAGCTGTGGATATTGCCTGAGTGGAATTTTGTGGGCCAAGTTAGCTTGCAATAGTTGGACAGTTGACACATTAGATGATAAATCACATGTAAGGGAACTCATCCCTGGAGACAATAGCATACCACTTTTGGAGTTTATGAAGGCAGTGTTCCAACCGCTTTAAAACAATTTTTCAGGTTGTAAGTCTATTTGTGCCTTTTAGCACAGATTTCTCACTGTAATGCTGACACTCTGGTCCTGCAGCAGTTTGATCTCTACGTGGAAACATGAATTTTGCTTCTTTTGGTGTTTTTGGCTCCCACAGGCTCATGTATCAATCTAGGAGCACAACCTGCCCTCTTTGGGAAGCTGTATGGGCCAGTTTCAAGTTCAACCCTCATCTCAGCAGCTTTCAGAAAAGAGAGCAGAAGTAGTTCGAACAACTTCTGCTGGGTTAGGGATATCTTTTTTTCCTTTGAAATCCCTTGTCTGTTGGATTTCAGGTCATATTTAACCTTTACAACTGGAGGAAGAGCTCAAGTCAAAGTAGTCTCATCCTATTATCTAAAAATATTACTACTGTGAGCACATATCAGATCCATTTTAAATGTAGGTTTGAGTAGGATTCCTAGCTGATCTAAGACAAAAACATTTAGGCTTAAAAACCAGCTCAAAGCTAGCTCAAATATACTTGAAAACCGAATTTGATTTGTCAGTAACTAATTCTATTCATTTTGTGATAATTTGCTTTATTTCAGTTATTCTATGTACGTTTTAATGCAGCACTTTCCCATGTTTTTACTTGGTTGCTTTAATTTTATCAAATTGGGGTAGCATATTTTTCCATAATTTTTGTAATCTCCATATGCCTTATTCTCGGCTGCATGGCAACTACGTTTTAACATGAAGATTCCTTATTGTGACTCTTAAAGACCATATTTCAGTTTTTAATACCGTCAATTGCTATGTTGGCAGGATACCATACAAGGCACAAAGTCATCGTCTTTTGGGTATAATCAGAGATCAAATGTTCATCATCCTCCACGTAGCAAGGGTTTCCTTTCGTCCTTTCTTAGTGGCCGCAAATCTGTGAAGGGAAAATCACGCCATGTTTCATAAATCTTGTCTCTCTCTATAAATTGGTCTTGATTAGGAACTGTTTTTTTCTGTAATGGCACTAACCTTGTTATATAATGCAGCAACCTGTTATGATTTTGAGTTTTGCATCTTTCCTTCTATGATTTTAGCTTATTTAGCTTCACTGACTTCTAAGTTATTAGCTTTTAAGATGTCATCAAATTACAATTCCATGCTTATTCCATAGAACTTCCTCGCATCCATTCTAAAGACGTTACACATTAGTCAATTTAATGGTTTACTCAACACATTTGTTGAAAGTTGGTGTTTTAAGTAGTTGAAAGCATTTCTTTTTGAACATTGGCACATTTTTTTGTTAAGGATTCTAAAGAAGTATATACTTTTTTTTTTGGAAAATGCAATATATGTTATGTTATGGAAATATAAGAAAATACTCTCAACTCATAGCTGCAAGAAAGGCAACGAGTTAAGAAGAAACATAAAAAAATGTTCTCAACTCATACAAGAAAGGCAATGACTTCAGAAAAAACATATGAAAATGTTCTCAACTCATAACTAGAAGAAGGGCAATGAGTTCAGAATAAATTTTCAAGCTTATGTGCATTACATCCTTTCGGAAAACAATAGACTTGGTCTGAAGTATAAAGGATAACTCCTTAAGGCTTAAAGAATAGATTTTGAAACTATTTTTACA
Source organism: Pseudotsuga menziesii (assembly GCA_001517045.1). Taxonomy (NCBI): domain Eukaryota; kingdom Viridiplantae; phylum Streptophyta; class Pinopsida; order Pinales; family Pinaceae; genus Pseudotsuga; species Pseudotsuga menziesii. Next base: position 869,702 of record LPNX010344793.1, on the reverse strand, counting down.
ATATTGGGATCCCCAAATTCATTATCGCTTTTGATTCTGATTTTCCAAAGCGCATTTAGATAAACCAAACCTTAACAAAATGCCAAATTCTTAAGAACACGGTAGTTACCATATCACCATGAATACCAGTGCATAATAGTTGAAAGTGGTGAAAGATCACAAAATCCATTGAAAATATGAAGACAGATTGACATTAACAACAAAGTGCAAAACAATGAGATTCAAAAGAAAATATTATATTCAATTTTTTTTTTTGTATATGTGATATTTGGTTTGTTGTGAAATATTATATTCAATTTTTTTTTTTGTATATGTGATATTTGGTTTGTTGTGAATTACTACGGGATAAACTTTACCATTTCCCAAGGGTTTGTTCAACATGAGAAAATTATCCTAAACCAAGTAAGAAGGCAAAGCTGACTAAATAATTTTCAAGGACAAACCACAGTCCATGTTAAAGTTTTAAACACTAAAAACGATTATTCACACCTAAAACGAGTATACACATTTTTATGGAATTTTATTTATTGGACCTTACAAGCAAAAAAACATGAGACATGGTTTGGTATGAAGTTGGAGTTGATTGGTTATTTTACTAATATAATATTTTCATTGAGGTATATAATTTACATTATCGATCATGGGAGGGAGAGATGGTCCTATCCTCCATACCTACAAACATTTTGAATTCTTTTGATAATATAATATGGGGCATAATTTAGGTCAACAATTTGAATGGTGAGGAGGTAAGTTTCGCACTTTGTCCACCTGGATTCATTTCTCATTAAAGCCATTGGCATGTTGTGATAAGGCTAGAAGGGTAGACATCTATCATGAGTGGGGCCTCCATATGTGTGTATCTCTAGGATGTCTCAGCTCTTACTAATTCACAAGTTATTGTCCTGAGGCTAGTTAGCCCGACGAAATATTGATTCTCATGTTTAAAAAAAATATGGCGCATAGCTTAAATTCTTGTATATATATATGACATAATTGATCTAATAACACTTTGAAAACTATTAATATTTTATATATTAATAATTAGAAATCTTTTCAAGATTGGATATAACAATTTTGATATTGATTGAATATGTACTATTCTATTATCAGTTTGAATTATCATAAAATGCTAGCTTGTAGAGTTTTTTAGACATTAATATTAATAATGATGTAAAAACACACATATTGACATTAAGTTAATAATAATGTGTGTATATATAAGATATATATACTTCATCAAATAAATTATAATGAAGTATATTGTAGTAGTGTGTGTGTCTATATATATATATATATATATATATATATTAAGGGTGATTTATTATGGAAGCCCTGTTTACACCATGGCTACGTCCACCTAGGAAAATATCTCTTATACTTGCTTAGCAAGTATACATGAACATGCAATGACAACAACCCGTGAAATGGTCAAACACGATAAACGGCTTACCAACCTAATATTTCATTACATACAAGGGTGTTATCATCCGCTTTGTAGTTGCCTGTGTGAGGTGGATCCAGGATGGATGGTAGAGGGGCAAGCAACTAAGGGGTGGAACCATGATTGTCTAGACTCCCAAATGGATGGTTGTCATGTCAATCAAGGCAACCTTCACTTTATGTTATCCTAGTCCAAGATAACAACGAGGGAGACTTATATCTGCTCCCTACAGGAGAGATCAGACCTAGACACTAGAAAAAGATCAGATGAGGCTTTAGGATACTTAAGGTGCAAGGTGAATGGAAACCCTGGCTCTAGGGTTTAGGTAGTAGCAATTGGTGAAGATGACCGCTGTCTTTGGAAATGTAACTATGACAGAGTGAGCAAGAATAAAGTTGGGACTGTCTAGTACCACGGAAATAGATTTAGTGAAAGATAGGTGACTTGAGTTATCAATGAGTGTTGGCAAAGGGAGTGGGAGGAGAGCTTAAGGATAGGGCTAGCGTTAGCTAGGAAATCAGTGCCTTGTGTGTATTGGGCAATGGAGTCAGCAACAACCCAACATTTCAATGAACCCACCTGGGATACACCCTGATCTATGAACCCAGAAAGGAGTTGGTCCGAAAAAGTGAAGTTACATGAAAAACAACTCAATGGAAGGCTAGCGCTAGGGCTTGGAGAGACAGATCTGCAGTTCCAGGGTCACCTAAAGGCCAACAATTCAGCATTGAAGGGGAAATGAAGTCAGGGTGACCTGATCTACAAGCCCAAATCAGAAAATCAGCAGAAAAATCAGATCTAAAAAAGTCAAAATCTTATGAAGGGGGCTAGGAGGCCGAAAACCAATTTTTCAGATCTAGGGCAAACCGGAAAGAACTAGCTCAGCGTTGGGGGTGTTCTGGATTGCTTAAGCCCTGATCTATCAACCTATCTTGTCAGATTTCAGAAAAAGTCACTTCCGGAAAAATCCAGTTTTGAGTGAGGGCGCTAGGGTTGTTTCAGTTAATTTTTCAGATCTAGGTCAAACTGTCAAACATTTGGACAACATTGGGGTTGATTTGGACTGTGTGGGACCCGATCTATTCGTTTGTGAAGTCAAAATTCAGAAAAAATCAAAACCTTAGCAGGTCAATTTTTTGAGTGGGGGTTATGTAGTTTTCTAGCAGAAATTCAGATCTAGGTCAAACCAGCAAGAGTTTGACCAGCGTTGCAGTTGATTTGGTGAAGGAGAGGCCCGATCTATGAAACCCAGAAATGGTTTGGCAAAAGATCGAACGATTCCCAGATTTATTGATTTTTAGGGTTTTTAGTGTTTTAGGAGTTTTCAAAAAAAGTTTGAAGTAAAACAAGGTACAATGGAATAAGATCTGAAAAGAAGAGACTTACCTGTTGGATCTTACCTAAAAAAGCTTGTAGAAGTATTTAACAGTGATGATCTTTGCTATCCTGATCAATTCTGAAAGATCCACGTGATTTCTATGGCATATGCAAGCTCCAAGCCACCAAAGCGCCCCCTACCTTGCATGAGCAAATGTCAACCATATCAGATTTGCCAATACAAGATAAATAAACTAAATGCTACAAGAAAGTAAAACGAAGTAATCATAGATCACAATGAAACTAATGAAAACCCCCTGATCCAAGACGAAGAAAACTGAGCGAGTTGAGGTCCCTCTGCAAAAACGCTCCAGCCAAAACGCCCTCTTGTAGACAAAATAATGATAGCAAAAAAAATATATATCTCACGAGAATTTCCACAATACTAGGAAGCTGAATATTTTTCAATCACCATTTGAGAACATCAGATGCAAAGCAGATCCAGAAAATTTCCACAAAAAAGTCTTTCTATTATTCAGATCCAAGAGCCAAAGACCCCTTACAAATGAGAAGCTCTCTCCTTTAAATAGAAATGAGAGAACCACAATCATAATCGAATCCTAACCACTTTCAAAACGAGTGGCTAAGATTAAAAGATGAAATGTTCTAATCAATGGTTGAGATGATCTCAACATACAACACATGGATCATTATAACTATAATTTACCAAAGTGGACTAAACCACCCAAAATAAGGTAACCCACTCAACAAGAAATAAATGAAGCACATGGTGGGTCCAAGGAGTGTTTGACTAACTCCCTCTGGGTGCCGCCATGGCACAATAAAATAATATAATAATTTAATTATTTGACTTTATGCCTTCTTGAGCAAATCATGAGCCTCCCAAAAAGAGCTCTAGAAAATAATATAAAAATGCCCAAAAATAGATGTGGGCCCAATCAAGAGTTGCAACTGCTAGAGAAGGTGTGGAGGACATCACTCTCATCATCATGACTCATCCCATGTCATTTCCTGTCCTTAGTAGCCCAAATTGATTTCTTCAATAGCCATTTTATTATTTTTTAATCTGCCTTGGGAAACGTGATCCTGCCAAAACAGCCTCTTAGGGTGCCTGCATTGTCAAATTGATCCCACCAAGCTCTCTGGAATGGGGGTACTATGGTACAAACAAGTGGCTGCACTCCCCTATGCCCATACAACGCCTTAGGAGATCCAACTGAAACATTTTCCTGCTCAAAAATATCAATCTGTGAAGAAAAATTGCATCAAAAAGGTAGAATGAGCTTGATCACATCTGTAAGTGCCCAGAACTGGAAATAAACTGTCTCATTAGACTCAGAGAGTCCAAATCCATCTAAGGTGTATACTCATACCCCTCATAGGTCTCTATATGATCATCAATCATATCCAATAAACAATATAACCATCTGTGAATAATCAGACACTAATAATAACGCAGACTATATCCATCTGCTGCAAGTGTTAAAAGGTTAAGACATGCTCTACAACTCATTCAAGTAACAATCACAACAAGTAGCATTTATTTTACTGGCGGTACATCAACCAATACATATATAAGACTTTATTCATTATTACTTAGACTTAGACTTTCAAGACTATACTCACTTCATAGCTGTAGCCAATTTGCTAGTGCAGGGTGAAGGGTGGAAATGACAAGGCTAAGGCAAATGATGACTTCCTACTCAACATCATGACACTTTGGACAAGGAAAGGGAATACTCACTATGACCAATGTCAGACAAACAACAACACAAGGAATGGTAGTGCCTCACAAATGGGTGAGTTGTTTAGAGAGTGCTTATTCAACTTAAGTATCATGTCTACATCAAGCTTGATCCAAGTTCATTAGGATCATCATTTTTATTCCATGTCCTTTTTGGCCTATATGACCCTTTTGGGACTTCACCAGTGCTTAAAAGCACAACTAATCATAGCTTTCATCTGGGACATATTTTATAAGGTCAACGTATTTTTTATCATTGCTTTTTGGACCTTTTCTTATACTCTTCAAGGAGTATTTTAGCACTTCATTGCTCTTGCCCTCTTTACATATGTTAAAAAACACAGTTTTATAATTTTCATTTTTCATGGGCGCATATTCAATAATTTCAACACAGGTAGTATATGAGCTTTCAGTTTTAGCCAACAACATCTCAAGTGACTAGAGGGAATTCTGCACAGTGCCAAACATTGGGACAACTGACCAGAATGATTTAGGCATACTATCCAACTTACCAAAAGCAAGTTTTGTCACCAACTCAAAGCCAAGACACAATATAAACAGGGAGGCTTGTCCAACAAAAGTTCTAGCGGGGAAAAATATCCTCCATGCCATAAGTCAAGAAGTCAGTGGGGTTGAAAAATGAACTAGAAGGTAATGGATGGGTGAAGACAATGAATGATGGAGCCAACACTAGCAAGCCAAAACAATGGTAAGAATGACTACCTCTATTCTCTCTAAGGAGGGTAAAACCAATGAATATAGATCAATAACTTCCAAGTCTAAGTAGGGACATCAATACATAGTACAATATACAACCAAGTCCATATAAATATGACCACCAGATCATGATACCACAAGTTAATACATGTCGCAAGAATCGGTATAAGAGCAATAATAACCATAACATAATATAAAATGCTGACTCATAACCATGCAATATAATCCATCTGAGACACCATTTGTCCAATGAGAAAGAATTGACATAAAACTGGGCATCAATGACTGCTCTGAAAATGACATAAATGGCTACATTGGTCCTCAAATCTGAGTGTCCCGAGACTCAGTCCTGACATGGGAGAGTACAATAGTCCACTAATATAATAATGATCCATCAAAACATCTCAACATCTCATATGTAAGAGATCTGGCTGAAAAAAAAACTGTGTCTGAAAAATAGAATATGGTAGCCTAGCTACTATATATGTGATAACAAAAGGCTCCCAAGGAGCAAATGTCCCCAGGAAGATTCAAACCCAGGTGGGGAGCACAATAACCAAATCTCCCAACCACCCGAGGTACGCCCAACGGACAAATATACTAGTGTATATATACATATAAAAGAGATATATACTCTACTTAATAAATTACAATGAATTATATTTTAGTAGTATCTAGTTATGTTTAACTATAATATAGTATACCTTTATTTTAAAGTTTAACGTAGTTTTAATAAATCAAGCATTTGGAATTAAAAATGAATTTAATCAAAAGTGTGGAAATGAAAGTTCAATCTTCGATCATGGACATAGTGAAAACGGTGATGATGCTTATTATAGTTTGTAAAAAGATTTTTGGAATTGAAAATTTAATTTTGATCATGGACATGGTGAACTTTGTAATGACCCCTTTTGGAAAATTAGGCACATTAACTCAAAATGATTCAACAGGGCTTAAAATTTTAGGGAGCAGAAATGATGTTTCTCAAAACCCTCCTGAATAGTGATTTTCTGGTAGATTGCTTGGTTATGAAACAACTGAGGCAACTCGAGGAAAATGATAAATGCTTTCGCTTGGTTTAACAAGATGATATATTTGTCTGGTTGAGATTGTGTGGTTGAGGACTTTTTACAAACACTACACATACATCCTCCTCTAGTACTTTGTCTAGTTTCAAAATTAGGAAAATTGAGAAACGAGTCTTGCTTTATCTTGTTCCAAACACCACCAGTCCCTTTTCAAATTATGGGATTTGACACATATTAACAGACCTAATATACTCAATGGCTGAATCAGAAAATTCCCTTTGACACGTTATTCAATTTTCCTAAAACAATTTTAAACATTGGGTGAGGGGGGTTTGCCACTTGCTTCAAACACCACCAATTTCTTCCTAATTTTCTTTGTATGGTTGCAGGAGGTATAAGCCCAACCTAACACACCTACTTGACTCCTTAACTCCCTCAGTAGGCACTCTTTGGCTTGCTTTTCAATCAGAACTAAAAAATGAGAAAGTTCACCTAGTTTCAATCTAGAGACCTTGAGTTACTAGGTAGTTGTGGGCCTCCCAAATGTTGAACAACCCTCATGAATTTGTAGAAAGAAGTTGGGATCGGTTTCAAGACACAAAATAAAATATCAATGCAACATTGGTTCATATATGAAGTGTTTCAATGGACCCTTAAAACAACCATCAAGCTACAATATATTATGGTAGGAATTAGTGAACAATAAATGAGAGAAAGACATGAAACTCTTATCAAATTGTAGAGGGACCTATGTATTCCATATGAACCATTAACAATACATAAAAGGTTGCTCAAGTAGCTGCAAAAATGTTGAGAAAGTTTAGTGCGAAACTAATATCAGTCAGTGTTATCGGAACCCGACCGGAATCGGCAAAACCGGTTGGTTTGACCGGTTTACAGGGTTGGCCGGTCCGGTCAGCAAGAAAAAATTATAAGACTGGATTTTTTGCCAAACCGGGTACGAAACCGGTCGGAACCGACCGGTCTAGACTGGTGACTCACGAAACTCAATTTTTTTTAAAAACCAGAAAATAAAGCTTTGCTGATGTACTTTGGAGCCTCTTTGTTAATGTACTTTGGTTCAGAACCTCAGAGATGTATTGCACTAGGTGCTATTTTGGATATTTGCACCCATATTTGCTATATATATATGAGAAACTTTGCATATTTCTGTATTAATGGTTTGGATTCATATGTATGCACATGAATATATATATATATATATTTTACAAAATATAAATATTTTATGTATTTTTTAGTCAACCGGTTTTTTACCTGTTTTTTTGCCGATTTCGGTCCGGTTCACATTTTGGGCTTCGCCGGTTTGATGACCGGTTCGGTTCCGATAACATTGATATCAATATGTCAAATGAGTACAATAAGTAGAACCCAACACACCTATTTGACTCCTTAACTCCCTAATCAGAACCAAAAAATGAGAAAGTTCACCTAGTTTCGATCTTGAGACCTTGAGTTACTAGGTAGTCGCGGGCCTCTCAAATGTTGTATGACCATCATGAATTTGTAGATAGAAGTTGGGATCGGTTTCAAGACACAAAATACAATCTCAAAGCAACACTAGTTCATATATGAAGTGTTTCAATGGGCCCTTAAAACAACATGTTATCACATATATCGTAGTCGGGCTACCATACTCTATTTTTAGATTTTAGTACACTTTTTCAACCAGTTCCCTTACATATAAGATGCTAAGATGAGTATCTATGATGGATCACTATTTGATGATGGACTGTAGTACTTTCCCATGCCATGACTGAGTCTCAGGACCCTTATATTTGAGGACTGATGTAGCCATTTAGCCATTTACAGATCAGTTAGTATTTTCCAGAGTTGTAGCAGCAGGTTCTCAGTCGACAGAAGATGGTTTGGATTAGTTATTTACAGGTATATGACTCAACAGGTATAATCTTGTGTTACAGTTATTATTGCTTTTATACTCATTCTTGTGACACGTCTTAGCATTTAGTTTCATGATCTGGCGATCATATAAATATGTGGATTTGGTTATATTGATATTATGTATGTATGTCCCTACTTAGACCTAGAAGTTCTTGACCCATACTCATTGGTTTTGCCCTCCTTAGGGAGAATAGAGATGATCATTTTCACCATATTTTGACTTGCTAGTGTTGGTCTCATTGTTCACTATCTCCACCCATCCATTACCTTCCAGTTATGTTTATAACCCGACCTACTGCTTGACTAGTGGCATGGAGGACCTTCCCCCACTATAGCCTCTTTGTTGGATAAGCTTCCTTGTTAATTTGTGTCTTGGCTCTGAGATTCCTAGGTTGTGTTGGCTAAACCTGAAATAAATAGCGTTGCCATCAATACAATGTATATTGAAAAGACATGAATATCTTATGAAAATCCCATTCATGTAACAAGTGTTTTTGGACACGCATGAATGCAAGACAAGCCTAATGAAATTGGCTTTCAAGTGTAAATGTGAAATGTAAAACCCATGCAACAAGTGTTTTCAAACACGCATGGAGCATGAAGCCTAAATAAATATAAATCAATGTAACAAGTGTTTTCGAACATGCATGGATCAAGGCTATGGAAACTGAAAGGCCCAAAAAAGCAATGGTTCTTAAAATTTATATCTAAATGATTGTTGGCCTCACTTGTATTTGATATGGATTGTGAGCATTTGTCAAGGTGAATAAGCACCTCTAAACGTAACTTACCCATTTGTGAGACACTGCCATCCCCTGTGTTATTGCTTGTCTGGCATATGCTAGAGTGAGTATTCCCTTTCAATATCCAAATTGTCACAATGTCAAGTTAACAGTCACCCTTTAGCCTAGCCTTTTGATTTTTATCCTTCATCTTTCACTAGCAAATTGATTACAACTATGAAGTGAGTATGGTCTTGACAGTCTGGTATGAGCCATAATTAATAATTAACAAAACTCTATAGATTTGGTTGGTAGATCGCCAATGAAATGATTGCTACTTGTTATAATTGTTACTTGAATTATTTGTAGAGCATGTCTTAACCTCTAACACTTGCAGTAGTTTAATGTTAGCCTGGGTCATATTATTGGTCATGTTGACTTGGTCAAATCTAGTTTGACCAATGTTGACCACAGGACATAAAGCAAATAGACCTCAGATGATGCAGATACATGGTATGCTGTCTATTACGGGTCACCGGATTATTCTATGCAGTGGTTATAGGTTGGTGATAATGATTTGTGGTATTCAACATTATTTGATCATTTACAGATTATTATTATTTTATCTCTCTGTCCAGATTAGATATTGTACATGATCATGAAGAGATCAGTAGGGTGTATTAGTATACACCTTAGATGTATTTGGGCTCCCTGAGTCCAATGAGACAGTTTGTTTTCAGTTTCAGGAAGTTATAGTGATGATTTGTCTCAATATACCATTCAGGTGTAGTTTTGCCATGATAAATGGCTTGTCAAAGCAGAAGGATGATTTGATTGGTTCACCTAGCGCACTATATGAGGAGGGGGTGGTCCAACCACTTGTTTTTACCATTATACCCCCCTCCCAAATATCCTAGAGGGCTCAGTTGGACAACACAGACACTCTAGGTGGCAGTTTGGGAAGGTTCACAGTTCCCGAGGCAGATTAAAAATGGTGAAAATGGCTACTGAGGAATTCAATTTGGGATATTTAGGCAAGGGAATGGCATGGGATAAGTCTTGATGATGAGTGTGATGTTTTCCACCCCTTCTCTAGTAGTTTCAGCATTAGGGAGGACCCACACCCATCTCTCTGACATGTTTTATGATTTTCTGGAGCTTTTGGAGGCTCACAATTGTCCGAGAGAGGCACGATTTTGCATTTTGGATTTTGGTATCTCTCCATCCTATTTAAAGGAGAGAGATTCTCATTGTAAAAGGTCTTTTGCTCTTGGAATCTTGATAATAGAAAAACTCTTTTATGGAAATTCTTAGGTCTCCTTTGCATCTAGTGTTCTTCGATGGTGATTGGAAAGTCTATTGCATTCTTGACCCATACTCATTGGTTTTGTCCTCCTTAGGGAGAATAGAGGTGATCATTTCCACCATACTTTGGTTTGCTAGTGTTGGTCTCATTGTTCACTATCTCCACCCATCCATTACCTTCCAGTTACATTTATAACTTGCCCTACTACTTGAATAGTGGCATGGAGGAACCTCCCCCACTATAGCCTCTTTGTTGGATAAGCGTCCTTGTTTATTTGTGTCTCGGCTCTGAGTTGCCTAGGTTGTGTTGCTAAACCTGAAACAAATAGCGTTGCCATCAATACAATGTATATGGAAAAGAAATGAATATCTTATGAAAAGCCCATTCATGTAACAAATGTTTTTAGACACGCATAAATGCAAGGCAAGCCTAATGAAATTGGCTTTGAAGTGTAAATGTAAAATGTGAAATGTAAAACCCATGCAACAAGTGTTTTCAAACAGGCATGGAGCATGAAGCCTAAATAAATATAAATCCATGTAACAAGTGTTTTTGAACATGCATGGATCGAGGCTATGGAAACTCAAAGGCCCTAAAAAGGCAATGGTTCTTAAAAGTTATATCTAAAAGATTACTGGCCTCACTTGTATTTGATATGGATTGTGAGCGTTTGTCAAGGTGAATATGCACTTCTAAACGTAACTTACCCATTTGTGAGACATTGTCATCCCCTGTATTATTGCTTGTCCGACATATGCTAGAGTGAGTATCCCCTTTCCATATCCAAAGTGTCACAATGTCAAGTTAGCAGTCACTCATTAGCCTAGCCTTTTGATTTTTAGCCTTCATCTTTCTCTAGCAAATTGATTACAAATATGAAGTGAGTATGGCCTTGAAAGTCTAGTATGATCCATAATTTATAATTAACAAAACTCTATATATTTGGTTGGTAGACCGCTAGTGAAATTATTACTACTTGTTATAATTGCTACTTGAATGATTTGTAGAACATGTCTTAACCTCTAGCACATGCAGTTTGATGTTAGCTTGGGTCATATTATTGGTCATGTTGACTTGGTCAAACCTAGTTTGACCAATGTCGACCATATGAGATAAGGTGGATAGACCTCGAATGATGCAGATACATGATATGTGGTCTATTACGGGTCACTCGATGATTCTATGCAGTGGTTATGGGTTGGAGATAATGATTTGTGGTATTTAAGATTGTTTGATAATTTACAAATTATTATTATTTTATCTCTCTGGCATATTATATATTGTACATGAACATGCAGAGATCAATAGGATGTATGAGTATACACCTTAGATGTATTTGGGCTCCCTGAGTCCAATGAGACATTTTGTTTTCAGTTTCGGGTTGTTACAGTGATGATTTGTCTCAGTATACGATTCTGGTGCAGTTTTGCCATGATAAATGTCCCGTCAAAGCATAAGGATGATTTGATTGGTTCACCTAGGGTCTTGTATGAGGAGGGGGTGGTACAACCACTTGTTTTTAGCATTATACCCCTCTCCTAGATAGCCTCGAGGGCTCAGTTGGACAACCCATGCACTCCAGTTGGCAGTTTGGGCAAGTTCACAGTTCTCGAGGCAGATTAAAAATGGTGAAAATGGCTACTAAGGAATTCAATTTGGGATATTGAGGAAAGGGAATGGCATGGGATAAGTCTTGATGATGAGTGTGATGTCTTCCATCCCTTCTCCGACAGTTTCAGCATTCAAGAGGACGCACACCCATCTCTATGGCATGTTTTATGATTTTTTGGAGGTTTTTGAGGCTCGTGATTCTCCCAGAGAGGCACGATTTTGCACTTAGAGTTATATTTTATTTATATTGTGCCATGGGGACACACTAGGGGTGTTGGACACTACCTCTAGACCCACCATGATCTTTATTGTTGTTTATTTTGTCATGTTGAGTGGGATCCCCTCTCGTAGGGCAATGTTGTCCATTGATATGTTATATTGTTACATTGGTCCATGTACTTTATGTTGAGCTCATCTCAACCATTGATTAGAGCATTTTGATCTTTTAATCTTAGCCATCCATTCAAAAGGTGGTTAGGATTTTGGTATCTCTCCATCCTATTAAAAGGAGAGAGCTTCTGATTGTAAAGGGTCTTTGGCTCTTGGAATCTTGATAATACAAAAACTCTATTGTGGAAATTCTTAGGTCTCTTTTGCATCTGGAGTTCTTCGATGGTGATTGGAAAGTCTATTGCATTCTTGGCCCATACTCATTAGTTTTTTTCCCTCCTTAAAAAAATAGAGGTGATCATTCCCACCATACTTTGGCTTGCTAGTGTTGGTCTCATTGTTCACTATCTCCACCCATCCATTACATTCTAGTTATGTTTATAACCCAACCTACTACTTGACTAGTGGCATGTAGGACCTTCGCCCAATATAGCCTCTTTGTTGGATAAGCTTCCTTGTTTATTTGTGTCTCGACGCTGAGTTACCTAGGTTGTGTTGGATAAACCTGAAACAAATAGCGTTGCCATAAATACAATGTATATGGAAAAGAATTGAATATCTTATGAAAATCCCATTCACGTAACAAGTGTTTCTGGACACGCATGAATGCAAGGCAAGCCTAATGAAATTGGCTTTGAAGTGTAAATGTGAAATGTAAAACCCATGCAACAAGTGTTTACAAAGACGCATGGAGCATGAAGCTTAAATAAATATAAATCCATGTAACAAGTGTTTTTGAACATGCATGGATCAAGGCTATGGAAAATCAAAGGCCCTAAAAAAGCAATGGTTCTTAAAAGTTATATCTAAAAGATTGTTGACCTCACTTGTATTTGATATGGATTGTGAGCATTTGTCTAGGTGAATAAGCACCTCTGAACGTAACTTACCCATTTGTGAGACAATGTTATCCCCTGTGTTATTGCTTGTTCGACATATGCTAGAATGAGTATCCCCTTTCCATAACCAAAGTGTCACAATGTCAAGTTAGCAGTCACCCTTTAGCATAGCCTTTTGATTTTTAGCCTTCATCTTTCACTAGAAAATTGATTACAACTATGAAGTGAGTATGGTTTTGAAAGTCTCGTCTGAGCCATAATTAATAATTAACAAAAATCTATAAATTTGATTGGTAGATCACCAGTGAAATGATTACTACCTGTTATAATTTTTACCTGAATGATTTGTAGACATGTCTTAACCTCTAGCACTTGCAACAGTTTGATGTTAGCCTGGGTCATATTATTGGTCATGTTGTCTTGGTCAAACCTAGTTTGACCAATGTCGATCATAGGACATACGGTGGATAGAATGATGCAGATATATGATATGTGGTCTATTACGGGTCACCAGATGATTCTATGCAGTGGTTATAGGTTGGTGATAGTGATTTGTGGTATTCAACATTATTTGATCATTTACAGATTATTATTATTTTATCTCTTTGGGCATATTAGATATTGTACATGATCATGCAGAGATCAGTAGGGTCTATGAGTATACACCTTAGATGTATTTGGGATCCCTAAGTCCAATGAGATAGTTTGTTTTCAGTTTCGGGTAGTTACAGTGATGATTTGTCTCAATATACCATTATGGTGCAATTTTTCCATGATAAATGACCTATCAGAGTAGAAGGATGATTTGATTGGTTCACCTAGGGTGTTATATAAGGAGAGGGTGGTCTAGCCACTTTTTTTTACCATTATATGCCTCTCCCATACAACCTCGAGGGCTCAGTTGGACAACCCAGGCACTCCAGGTGGCAGTTTAGGCAGGTTCACAGTTCCCGAGACAAATTAAAAATGGTGAAAAGGGCTACTAAGGAATTCGATTCGGGCTATTGAGGCAAGGGAATGACATGGGATAAGTCTTGATGATGAGTGTGATGTCTTCCACCCCTTCTCTATTAGTTTCAGCATTCAGGAGGACCCACACCCATCTCTCCAACATGTTTTATGATTTTCTGGAGCTTTTTGAGGCTCACGATTCTCCGAGAGAGGCACGATTTGCACTTAGAGTTATATTTTATTTATATTGTGCCATGGGGACACACTAGGGTTGTTAGACACTACCCCTAGACCCACCATGAGCTTTATTGATATTTATTCTGTCATGTTGAGTGGGATCCCCTCTCCTAGGGCAATGTTGTCCATTGATATGTTATATTATTACATTGATCCATGTACTTTATGTTGATCTCATCTCAACCATTGATTAGAACATTTTGATCTTTTAATTTTAGCCATCTATTCGAAAGGTGGTTAGGATTTTGATATCTCTCCATCCTATTTAAAGGAGTGAGCTTCTCATTGTAAAGGGTCTTTGACTCTTAGAATCTTGATAATAGAAAAACTCTTTTATGGAAATTCTTGGGTCTCATTTGCATCTGGTGTTCTTCGATGGTGATTGGAAAATCTATTGCATTCTTAACCCATACTCGTTATTTTTTCCCTCCTCAGGGAGAATAGAGGTGATCATTCCCACCATACTTTGGCTTGCTAGTGTTGATCTCATTGTTCACTATATCCACCTATTCATTACCTTCTAGTTATGTTTATAACCTGACCTACTACTTGACTAGTGGCATGGAGGACCTTCCCCCATTATAGCCTCTTTGTTGGATAAGCTTCCTTGTTTATTTGTGTCTCAGCTCTGAGTTGCCTAGGTTGTGTTGCTAAACCTTAAACAAATAGCGCTGCTATCAATAAAATGTATATGGAAAAGAAATGAATATCTTATGAAAATCCCATTCATGTAACAAATGTTTTTGGACATGCATAAATGCAAGGCAAGCCTAATGAAATTGTTTTTGAAGTGTAAATGTGAAATGTGAAATGTAAAACCCATGCAACAATTGTTTTCAAACACGCATGGAGCATGAAGCCTAAATAAATATAAATCCATGTAACAAGTGTTTTTGAACATGCATGGATCAAGTCTATGGAAACTCAAAGGCCCCCAAAAAAGCAGTGGGTCTTAAAAGTTATATCTACAAGATTGTTGGCCTCACTTATATTGATATGGATTGTGAGCATTTGTCAAGGTGAATAAGCACCTCTAAACGTAACTTACCCATTTGTGAGACACTGCCATCCATTGTGTTATTGCTTGTCCGACATATGCTAGAGTGAGTCCCCCCTTTCCATATCTAAAGTGTCACAATGTCAAGTTAGCAATCACCCTTTATCCTAGCCTTTTGATTTTTAGCCTTCATCTTTCACTAGAAAATTGATTACAACTATGAAGTGAGTATGGTATTGAAAGTCTGGTCTGAGCCATAATTCTTAATTAACAAAACTATATATATTTGGTTGGTAGATCGCCAGTGAAATGATTACTACTTGTTATAATTGCTACTTGAATGATTTGTAGAGCATGTCTTAGCCTCTAGCACTTGCAATAGTTTGATGCTAGCTTGGGTCATAGTATTGGTCATGTTGTCTTGGTCAAACCTAGTTTGACCAATGTCGACCATAGGACATAAGGTGGATAGACCTCGGATGATGCAGATACATGATATGTGGTGTATTACGGGTCACGAGATGATTCTATGCAGTGGTTATAGGTTGGTGATAATGATTTGTGGTATTCAACATTATTTGATCATTTAAAAAATATTATTAATTTATCTCTCTGGGCATATTAGATATTGTACATGATCATGCAGAGATAAATAAGGTGTATGAGTATACACCTTAGATCTATTTGGGCTCCTTGAGTCCAATGAGATAGTTTGTTTTCAGTTTCGGGTAGTTATAGTGATGATTTGTCTCAGTATACCATTCTGGTGCAGTTTTGCCATGATAAATGGCATGTTAGAGTAGAAGGATGATTTGATCGGTTCACCTAGGGAGATGTATGAGGGGGTGGTCTAGCCACTTGTTTTTACCATTATACCTCTCTCTCAGACAACCTCAAGGGCTCAGTTGGACAATCGAGGCACTCCAAGTGGCAGCTTGGGTAGGTTCAGAGTTCCCAAGGCAGATTAAAAATGGTGAAAATGACCACGGACGAATTTGATTTTGGCTATTGAGGAAATGGAATGGCATGGGATAAGTATTGATGATGAGTGTGTTGTATTCCACCCCTTCTCCAGTAGTTTTATCAATCAGGATGACCCACACCCATCTCTCCGGTATGTTTTATGATTTCTAGAGATTTTTGAGGCTCACAATTCTCCCAGAGAGGCACGATTTTGCACATAGAATTATATTTTATTTATATTTTTCCATGGGGACACACTAGGGGTGTTAGACACTACCTTTAGACCCACAATGAGATTTATTGATGTTTATTTTGTCATGTTGAGTGGGATCCCCTCTCCTAGGGAAATGCTGTGCATTGATATGTTATATTATTACATTAATCAATGTACTTTATGTTGAGCTCATCTCAACCATTGATTAGAACATTTTGATATTTTAATCTTAGCCGTGTATTCAAAAGGTGGTTAGGATTTTGGTATCTCTCCATCTTATTTAAAGGAGAGAGCTTCTCATTGTATAAGGTCTTTGGCTCTTGAAATCTTGATAATAGAAAAACTCTTTTGTGGAAATTCTTGGGTCTCCTTTGCATTTGGTGTTCTTCGCTGGTGATTGGAAAGTATATTGCATTCTTAACCCATACTCATTAGTTTTTCCCTCCCGAGGAAAAATAGAGGTGATCATTCCCACCATACTTTGGCTTGCTAGTGTTGGTCTCATTGTTCACTATCTCCACCCATCCATTACCTTCCAGTTATGTTTATAACTTGACCTACTACTTGACTAGTGGCATGGAGGACCTTCCCCCACTATATCCTCTTTGTTGGATAAGCTTCTTTATTTATTTGTGTCTCGGCTCTGAGTTGCCTAGATTGTGTTGGCTAAATTTGAAACAAATATTGCTTCCATCAATACAATGTATATGAAAAAGAAATGGATATCTTATGAAAAACACATTCATGTAACAAGTGTTTCTAGACACGCATGAATGCAAGGAAAGCCTAATGAAATTGGCTTTGAAGTGTAAATGGGAAATGTGAAATGTAAAACCCATGCAACAAGTGTTTTCAAACACGCATGGAGCATGAAGCCTAAATAAATATAAATCCATGTAACAATTGTTTTTGAACATGCATGGATCAAGGTTATGGACACTGAAAGGCCCCCAAAAAAAAGGTTTTTAAAATTTATATCTAAAGGATTGCTCTCCTCACTTGTATTTGATATAGATTGTGAGCATTTGTCAAGGTGAATAAGCACCTCTGAACGTAACTCACCCATTTGTGAGAGACCGTCATCCCCTGTGTTATTGCTTGTCTGACATATGCTAGAGTGAGTATCCCCTTTCCATATCTAAAGTGTCACAATGTCAAGTTAGCAGTCACCCTTTAGCCTAGCCTTCTGATTTTTATCCTTCATCTTTCACTACCAAATTGATTACAACTATGAAGTGAGTATGGTCTTGAAAGTCTGGTTTGAGCCATAATTAATAATTAACAAAACTCTATATATTTGGTTGGTAGATCGCTAGTGAAATGATTACTACTTGTTATAATTGCCACTTGAATGATTTGTAGAGCATGTCTTAACCTCTAGCACTTGCAGCAATTTGATGTTAGCTTGGGTCATATTATTGGTCATGTTGACTTGGTCAAACCTAGTTTGAATAATGTTGACCACAGGACATAAGGTGGATAGATCTTAGATGATGCAGATACATGTTGCGTAGTCTATTACGGGTCACCAGATGATTCTATGCAGTGGTTATAGGTTGGTGATGATGATTTGTGGTATTTAGCATTATTTGATCATTTACATATTATTATTATTTTATTTCTCTGGGCATATTAGATATTGTGCATGATCATGTAGAGATCAGTAGGGTGTATGAGTATACACCTTAGATGTATTTGGGCTCCTTGAGTCCAATGAGACAGTTTGTTTTTAGTTCCGGGCAGTTACAGTGATGATTTGTCTTAGGATACCATTCTTATGCAATTTTTCCATGATAAACGACCTGTCAGAGCAGAATGATGATTTGATTGGTTCACCTAGGGCGATGTATGAGGAGCAGGTGGTCCAACCACTTGATTTTACGATTATACACCCCTCACAGAGTTCCTAGAGGGCTCAATTGGACAACACAGGCACTCCAGGTGGCAGTTTGGGCAGGTTCACAGCTCTCGAGGCAGATTAAAAATGGTGAAAATGGCTACTGAGGAATTCGATTTGGGCAATTGAGGCAAGGGAATGGAATAGGATAAGTCTTGATGATGAGTGTGATGTCTTCCACCATTTCTCCAGCAGTTTCAGCATTCAAGAGGACCCACACCCATCTCTTTGGCATGTTTTATGATTTTCTGGAGCTTTTGGAGGCTCACTATTCTCCCAGAAAGGCACAATTTTGCACTTAGAGTTATATTTTATTTATATTGTGCCATGGGGACACACTAGGGGTTTTAGACACTACCCCCTAAACCCACCATGAGCTTTATTGATGTTTATTTTTTCATGTTGAGTGGGATCCCCTCTCCTAGGGCGATGTTGTCCATTGATATTAGTATATTATTAAATTGATCCATGTACTTTATGTTGAGCTCATCTCAACCATTGATTAGAACATTTTGATCTTTTAATCTTAGCCATCCATTCAAAAGGTGGTTAGTATTTTGGTATCTCTCTGTCCTATTTAAAGGACCATTAGAGAAAATTTCAACTCAAAATGGGCCTCTTGAGGAAATTTAATAAAATAATAAAATAATATTTATTAATTTTGGAGGAAGAAAAGAAAAAAACTACTTTTTTGTTTGTATTTTCGACATATCTCTCTGTGTTTTTATTCAAATTTCGATCAGGAGAGCTTGTTGGATGCGGACTTAAATTCCGCATCCAACGAGGTCTCCCGATCGAAATTTGAGTAAAAATCGTCATCACGTTTTTTCAGGTATTTCTTGTTTTTATGGTAGCGGGGTCCATCAAAAGTATGCCGAGTGGGTACTCATTGCATGCGGAATTTAATTCTGCATCCAATGAGCTCTCCCGATCAAAATTTGACTAGAAACAAAATGATATATGTCAAAAATACAAACAAAAGAAGTATTTTTTTTATGATACCTATCCCCAAATTTATATTAAAAAATGGTTTAAGACCTATACGGTATTTCAACTTTAAATAAATTTCATTGGCTAACACATGATTACATGGAATTTGAATTAGAGTTAAAAGGTCTATTTTGAGTTGAAATTTCCTCTAATGAGAGCTTCTCATTATAAAGGGTCTTTGGCTCTTGGAATCTTGGTAATAGAAAAAATCTTTTGTGGAAATTCTTGGGTCTCCTTTGCATCTGGTGTTCTTCAATGGTGACTGGAAAGTCTATTGCAGCCTTGAACCATACTCATTGGTTTTTCCCTCCTTAGGGAGAATAGAGGTGACCATTCCCACCATACTTTGGATTGCTAGTGTTGGTCTCATTGTTCACTATCTCCACCCACCCATTACCTTCCATTTATGTTTATAACCCGACCTACTACTTGAATAGTGGCATGGAGGACCTTCCCCCACTATAGCCTCTTTGTTGGATAGGATTCCTTGTTTATTTGTGTCTCGGCTCTGAGGTGCCTAGGTTTTGTTGGCTAAAACTGAAACAAATAGCGCTGCCATCAATACAATGTATATGGAAAAGAAATGCATATCTTATGAAAACCCCATTCATGTAACAAGTGTTTCTAGACATGCATGAATGCAAGGCAAGCCTAATGAAATTGGCTTTGAAGTGTAAATGTGAAATGTGAAATGTAAAACCCATGCAACAAGTGTTTTCAAACACGCATAGAGCATGAAGCCTAAATAAATATAAATCCATGTAACAAGTGTTTTAAACATGCATGGATCAAGGCTATGGAAACTCAAAGGCCCCCCAAAAAGTAATGGTTCTTAAAAGTTATATCTAAAATATTGCTGGCCACACTTGTATTTGATATGTATTGTGAGCATTTGTCAAGGTGAATAAGCACCTCTGAACGTAACTTACCCATTTGTGAGACACTGCCATCCCTTGTGTTATTGCTTGTCTAGCATATGCTAGAGTGAGTATCCCCTTTCCATATCCAAAGTGTCACAATGTCAAGTTAGCAGTCACCCTTTAGCCTAGCCTTTTGATTTTTAGCCTTCATTTTTCACTAGCAAATTGATTACAACAATGAAGTGAGTATGGTCTTGAAAGTAAGGTCTGAGCCATAATTAATAATTAACAAAAATCTATATATTTGGTTGGTATATCGCCAGTGAAATGATTACTACTTTTTATAATTTCTACTTGAATGATTTGTAGAGCATGTCTTAACCTCTAGCATTTGCAACAGTTTGATGTTTTTCTGGGTCATATTATTGGTCATGTTGACTTGGTCAAACCTAGTTTGACCAATGTCGACCACAGGACGCAAGGTGGATAGACCTCAGATGATGCAGATACATGATATGTGGTCTATTATGGGTCACCATATGATTCTATGCAATGGTTATAGGTTGGTGATGATGATTTGTGGTATTCAACATTATTTGATCATTTATAGATTTTTATTATTTTATCTCTATGGGCATATTAGATATTGTACATGATCATGCATAGATCAGTAGGGTGTATGAGTATACACCTTAGATGTATTTGGGCTCCCTGAGTCAAATGAGACAGTTTTTTTTTCATTTCTGAGTAGTTACAATGATGATTTGTCTCAATATACCATTATGGTGTAGTTTTTCCATGATAAATGGCATGTTAGAGTAGAAGGATGATTTGATTGGTTCAGCTAGGGAAATGTATGAGGAGGGGGTGTTCCAGCCACTTGTTTTTACCATTATACCCCCCTCTCAGAGATCTTGGAGGGCTCAGTTGGACAATGCAAGCACTACAGGTGGAAGTTTGGGCATGTTCACAGTTCCCGATGTAGATTAAAAATGGTGAAAATGGCTACTGAGGAATTTGATTTGGGATATTGAGGAAAGGGAATAGCATGGGATAAGTCTTGATGATGAGTGTGATGTCTTCCATCCCTTCTCCAACAATTTCAGCATTTAGGAGGACCCACACCCATCTCTCCGACATGTTTTATGATTTTTTGGAGCTTTTGGAGCCTCACGATTCTCCCAGAGAGCCATGATTTTGCACTTAGATTTATATTTTATTTATATTGTGCCATGGGGATATACTAGGAGTGTTATAAACCACCCCCTAGACCCACCATGAGCTTTATCGATGTTTATTTTGTCATGTTGAGTGGAATCCCCTCTCTTAGGGCGATGTTGTCCATTGTTATGTTATATTATTACATTAATCTATGTACTTTATGTTGAGCTCATCTCAACCATTAATTAGAACATTTTGATATTTTAATTTTATCCATCCATTCAAAATGTGGTTAGGATTTTGGTATCTCTCAATCCTATTTAAAGTAGAGATCTTCTCATTGTAAAGGGTCTTTGGCTCTTGGAATATTGATAATAGAAAAACTCTTTTGCGGAAATTCTTGGGCCTCCTTTGCATCTAGTGTTCTTCGATGGTGATTGGAAATTCTATTACATCCTAGCAGTTGAGTATTTGTGATTAGGTCTATATTTTCATGGAATTTTTGTCATGGTCTACATGAGGGCGACTTCACTTGGGCATTTTTGCAGGGCTTCCTCAACTCGCTTGTTTGACATCGCTTGTATCGGGGGGTTATAACTAGTATCATTGTGATCTATGGTTTCATCTTGTTACTTATTTTGTAGCATTTGTCTATTTGTATTGATACATCAAATCTGATATTATTGACGTTTGTTGTGCTGGAGGGAGGGCACATTGGCATCCTTAGGAAAATTGATTTGCATAGAATGCTCATCCAGATCTTCTCAAATTGATCGAGAAGGAATAAATCATCATCATCAAGGAATATACAAGGTTATCCAAGTAAGATCTACAAGTTTTTTCTTCTTTTATTGGTTCCAATCCATTGGCATGTTTATTTTATTGTCAAAACCCTCACTTAAAATAATAGGAAATTTTTATGGATCAAACCGCTTGATCAATTGGAAAACCATTTATGGGTATTGTAGATCAGGTCAAACCCAAAGTGGTTTCTCCTATGCATCATGCTTGGGTGACTCCATAAGGCCCAAACTTCAAGGCACTAATCCCTCAATCCTAGCGCATTCCTCATTTGGCCAATTTTTCCTGTGTTTTGATCCTATCTCTAAGGCTTGGGTACTTTGATACTGTCATACCTTTCATCAAGTCTATCCATTGGTACTAGATAGCCCCAATCCCATTCTTAATCTCCATGAATTGGACACGGTTCCTAAGGTAGTGGATATTTTCATCATATGTTGGTACCTTGATCCTGGATCTAGTCGTAAAACTCACAAGTCACTTGTATTTCAACCTTGGATCAATTGCACACTTCATAAACTTCTTGATCCAAACCATAACTCATATTGTGACTTCATCAACATATCTAGGGTTTACTTCACCTTACACCTTACACATTTAATCTTCCATTGATTTGATATGGTATCTTGGTTTTATATCTTCTATTGGGAGTAGATCTGGGTCTCCCCCATTGTTGTCTTGGGCTAAGACAACATTAAGTTAATATTGTCTCAATTGGCGTGAAAACCATCCATTTGGGAGTTGAGGCTATCTTGGTTCACCGTTTTGGCTCCCCATCCCTCTACCATCCACCTTGGATCCATCTCATAGGGCAACTATAAGTTCGGTGATAAAATTTTGGCACCATTGTCGAGGAGGTAGAGGCTTACCTTTGGTGTCTGCGAGTGTCCATGCGTTAATCCATATCTTAGCACATCCATTTATTTTTCCTTTGTGGTTGCATTTCTAATTCCATAATTTTATCAATCACCTTCTTAATTCACTCATCTCACCTCTCCTACGACATATCTCTTTTCGACGAATTACTTGTGTGGTTCAGTTGGCAACTCCACCGCGTGACTCTACTGAGGACCATACCCAATGTATTAATCTTATGTTCTTAGAACGTCCTGTAAATTTTGAAGAAATCCCTGCAACTTACACGCGGAACCGTAGACAAACTAAAGAAAACTCTTCCAACTTCTTTTGGAAGATATCTAGTCCCATTGCTTTCCCGAGTCATCTTTTTGGATCTCCTTCAACTTCATCTAATCCAATGGTCGAAACAAACACTAGTGGAAACCAAAATGGTGCTCCTCCACAGAACCCTAGGATTTTTGGAAGGAAGGCTAAGCCATCTCCTTTAGATTTTTCCTTGATCCAGGGAGCCCCCCATGACATGCTTGAGAAATATTTTGAAAAAATTCCCAAGTTTGATAAAGTGTCATCTATCTCCATTGAAGATCATGTTGACAAATTCTAGGAACATATGGAAGCATACAGAGCATCTGATGAACATGTCTTCATGAGGGACCTTCTGACATGTTTGGAAGGAGACGTCCATAAGTGCTTTGACAGGTTTCCTGCCTCATCCATCAATGGGTATGAAAATTTTGTCACAAATCTTAATAGCGATTGGTCTCGCAAATTAGATGGGAAATTCCTCTTGCATCAACTGTTTGACATTAAGAAGAAGGAAAATGGAACAATCCATGAGTTTAACATAAGGTTTGACAAGACTGTAGGAAATATCCCATAAGAAATCAAACCCAAGGACCAAGCAATTGTTATTCATTATTTGAATGCATTTGAAGGGTGGCTTGGATATCACTTAAAGGATAAGAATCCAAATGACTTGAAGACTACCCAATTCAATGCAAATATGGCTGAGCAAAATGCAACATCTATGGGTAAGAAAACAAATTTTGATCACTTTGCCCCATCCACTTCTGGATTAGACCCTATAATTCGAAAGCCTAAGGAACCTGTGAAAGAACTAAAGGAATCAAAGGACACGTTAGAAACCATGCAAGAGATGATGAGACAACTAACTGTTATGAAAAAAAGTGTCACTACTTTTCATGATCCTGAGAGACATAGAAACCCTTATGGCCCTAATCCCTACTAGAGCAATAATATAAGGACTGAGGGAGATAACAATAGACGAAGACCCGAATATCCAGAAAGTTCTGAAAAGAAGAATGTGAATTGGTGTGATGAAACAGAGGAAAAACCTTTTGACACCAATTATCCCGATGACCAACAAAAAAACATCAACTTTATTAATGACCTATCTTTTGTTGATGGGTTTGAGAGGATTCTCTTGGAAGAAGAGCCATGGGAGCAAGAAGAAGATCTGGTTGATGACCCCAACCCCTCATGTTGTGCCATAAATCCCCCTGAAACAAAGGAACAACCAAAGATTAAATCTATAAATGAAGAATTGATTCCCAACCTTCTTTCCTAGACAAACGCAAATAAATTAATGAAGATAAAAAGGAAGAAGAATATTTTTCCTTGGAAGATTTTAATTTGAATATTGATACGAAGAAAGAGATAGGAAAGATGGTGTGTAATATCCTGTCACTGAGTTGATGAAATTTCCCTCAGTAAGAAGCCAAGTAGAGGACTTCTTTGATGGCATTGGCCAAGAGAATACTCCTGAGGTTGTCTTAGAATCCTGTCACATACAGAGCCTTAGTGGAATACAACCTAGCAAAGTTGAAAAGGATCCACCTATCAACATCCATTCTACAATTTATGAGAGAAAGGACGGTGGTCACCCTCCCTTTTACCTAATATTGCACATTCAGAATATGCTCCTGCATAATTGCATGTTGGATTCTGGAGCATCTATGAATGTGATGCCCTTACATGTCATGAAAGAAATGAGATTAGAGGTGACTCGACCCTATGGGAATGTTTGTGGTATAGACTCTAGACGTGTGCAATCCTATGGTTTGATAAAAAACCTTAGGGATGATTTGTTTGCATGTTCAGACATTTCCACTATGATGTATGTAGTTGTTATTGACTTTCCCCCAGCATATGGAATGCTTTTATCTAGGAAGTGGGCAGCTGGTCTAGGTGGATACCTTATGATGGATTTGTCATATTTTTGTGTTCCAAACTTTGACGGTGATTTAATTAGGATTAACATAGATCCTTGTTATGAAAATCATTTGGAAACTTTTGAGAAAGGGATTAAAAACACATATGGAGATGAATTGCTTAATAATGCTAAAACTAATATTGTGGAAGATGAAAATGAAATTTGGGAATATGAGCAACCTGAAAACATGTTCACGATAATGGAATATTTTGATTCCTCTTCTGAAGAAGATTAGATAGCTGAAATTTCTAGAAGAATTAATTTGGAAATGCTTAGGAATGAATGTTCAGAGGAATTGGAATAATTGAGAAGAAATGAAAATCAACCTCAAGGTCAAGAACAGAATAATGCAATAGATCAATAGAAAATAATCGAGAATCCTACACTTGAAGTTGATGAATTTGATGATATTAGGTGTGTGGAAAGAATTCCTTATAGAGTAAGATAATGGTTTTCCTTAATTCACCATAATAGAGAGAGGGAAAGCCAAGGGCTTGAACCTATTTACCCATGGGAAAACGTTCCTGTCTTAGCTACTGTAGTGGAAGCTGATGATGAAGCCATTGGTTCCCATTATTCTAATGTTGCTGGTTCATTATCTCATGTGTCTTTAGAAGATGGTAATCTAAATCAAGTCCATGATAATTCTCTAATATGGGAAGAGGATTCTTTATTTAATGATGCACCTGAAGGACAATTTAATCTTAACAATATTTCTATATTTCAAACTCCTTCAGATTCTCTAAATAATGTTTTATATGTGTATCCTCTCATACCCAATTTTCTTTTGCCACCTAAGACATCTGATCATCATAATCATGATCTTTCTCACATTCCTATTTCTTTGGCATCTCATTTAGAAGTAGTTCCAACTGAGCTGGAGAATATGCACATTCCTATTCCTATAGGGGAAGGCTCTAGCCACATTATTGTTATATCCCATATGCCTCATCCCTTGGAAGAACATAAATACTTCTGGAATGTAGGGGAAATTGTCAAACATGTAATGTCTCCTCATGAGTAAGGGCCTAATTTTAATGTCCAGGAGACAAGGAGAGAGGTTAGAGAAATCCTAGTTGGTAGGGTAGTTATTCCCATTGATAGTGGTCCACCCAATTTGATGCAATTCCTTCCAGGAGGAGCTCAATAATTATCACCCCGCAACCACGAAACCTTGCTGAAGTCCATCCTATGCCTATATGTAACATTGCAGTTGTTCCTGAATTAGTGAATAGGAACAGATTTCCCATGGGTAGTCAAGTCCTTGTCCCAAACCACTTAATGTATATTCGATCAGGGAAGGCTAATGACATTTGGGTTGGACCTTTAACTGTTGAGCGTTGCATTGGTGATGTGTGATTTCTTGCTATAGGTAATGGACGACAAATATTACTTCCTATCAACCAAATGGATTATATCCCTGACTTCACTTATCCTTGAATCTTTTCTTGCCTGGTAGGTTAGAGTAGGTAGGACTTGAATAAGCCTTTTTTGGGCACTAGTTTTTAGCTTTTTAGTTTGGCACCTTTTGTCTTTTCCCTAAGCTTGCCTTTGAATCTGTTAGTGTAGTCCTGAGTTTTTGCCATTTTCCTGCACAATAAAATCAAACTCTTTCTAAGTTATGATTATATATTAGATTTACTTTCTTCTTTTTAGTTTCATGCACTTCAGTTTGAGTACTTTCTTTTATCTACGCATTGTTCTAACGACCGGTCTGTGAGTTTGGTATAGATCTCGACATCTTGCAGGTAGTGGATGACATTTTGATAGCTGTTGCAGAGCTAGAGTGATGGGTCGACACTAGTAGCAGAGTGTGAGGACCAGATATTCTAAGATTCTCAAGTGCTCTATTCAACAGAGCACTTGTACTAGCTGGAGCCAGATGTTATCAAATATATAGTATCTGGGCTACCACACTCTATTTTTATATTCCAGTACACTTTTTCAGCCAGTTCTCTTACATATGAGATGTTGAGATGAGTATCTATGATGGATCACTATTTGATGATGGACTGTAGTAATTTCCCATGCCATGACTGATTCTAAGGACACTCAGACTTGAGGACTGATGTAGTCATTTGTCCATTTACAGATCAGTCAGTATTGCCTAGAGTTGCAGTAGCAGGTTCTCAGTGGATAGATGTTGGTTCGAATTGGTTATTTATAGGTGTATGCCTCATTAGGTATTATCTTTTGTTATGGTTATTATTGATTTTATACTCATTCTTATGACATGTCTTAGCATTTAGTGTCATGATATGGTGATCATATAAATATGTGGACTTGGTTTGTAACACCCCGGTTTTGACCCCGTTTGCATCTAATATACATGATAC
Organism: Pseudotsuga menziesii; assembly: GCA_001517045.1. Classification (NCBI taxonomy): domain Eukaryota; kingdom Viridiplantae; phylum Streptophyta; class Pinopsida; order Pinales; family Pinaceae; genus Pseudotsuga; species Pseudotsuga menziesii. The sequence continues at coordinate 842,148 of LPNX010344793.1, read as the reverse complement.
ATATATTGTAAATAATCATGGTGCGGAGCTAAAGGAAAAGGCCCCACCATAGATTCGGTTATGTTATGTTTCGTATTGAAATTGTCATCGATGGTATATTGGGACATCCGGCATACATATTAAATTGTGGCATCATGTAACTACACATTTTTAATTAAATAGCCCAACCATCTATGTTCTCTACAACTAAATTGAGAAGGGGCATGATTCTTAAGGATAAGGAGGGGGAATGATAAACCTTGAGCCATGGGGGGAAGTAAAGCCATGTGTCACCTTGTTTAATTGCTCACCTTCCCTTGTCTCATCAAATGACCATCTTAATTGTTCTGCTGGTGGTTGGATTTGTTAATGCTGGTAGTGGAGTGTGGCAGGACTGCCATGCCTTGCTCACACGCACACTCCACTGGGCTGACTGATACGCGGGTAGGAAGACCACTACTCCCACGCCTACACTCTCTCCATGACACAATTGTCGATCGCTTTTCCCACTCTCTCCACCATCGACTGTTCGTTTTCCTAATGCAGGGCAGAGTTAAAAAGGATTACAATCCATTGTGTGGGGGTTGGTTCGTTCTCCCCTTCCTCACCGATTGCTGGCTTGCGAGTTGATCATTCCTTTCCCAGGGAGTGGTAGTCTACGGTGTATCCATCCTCCTGTTCACGCATAGAGTTTGTGTCTTTTCCACCATTTGCAGACTTTGTGACGTTCTGTTACTCCATCGGGGAATCATGGCTATGTTTATCTTCCACTGTTTTGTTGGCTGCATCTTTTTCCCTCACACACAGATTGGGAGTCTGTTCCATTCCATTTTTTGTCTGAGTAAGTTCTCCAACGATTGCAGTGGGGATTGTGTGCTGTGGGTTCATGGTTATTCATGGGATGTTGTCACCACGATTGCTAGACTATGTATTCCCCTATGTTTTGGCTGCTATAGGTTGTTGAGGGATCATTTTGGCCATGATAGGGCCAAGAACGATCCAGGAAGTTGTTTCTTCCCCTGTAAAAGTAGTGATAGCTGTTTTGCTGCATGTATGTGTTGGTTTGTCCTCGGACTGCATTGGAGTGGTGAATGAGGGCCTGATATGCTTGATAAACCTGGTGGTTTGGGAACCACACAGATAGAGCTAGTGAGTTGGCTTTCTTCTCCACCACCCCTGAATAGAACTGGAAGGGAGATCAAGGTCTGAGGGACTGTGTTGCAGAGAAAGAACTGATTTCCTTGTGTTGGGTGTGTGTGGGTGTCCTAGAAGCCAGTCTGGTTTTGGTGTAGGTGTCCTTGTCTCTTCAATGAGCTCACCAGCTTAGCATTTAGCCTTTCCCAACTCCTGGATAGCCTAATAAACCCAACTTGGTTGGCTTGGCTGATCTGTTGTTCGCCTGATAAACCCAACTGTGTTGGCTTGGCTGAACTGTGTACCCTTGTGGTGTTGTTATCCTTGGCTATGTGTAAGCCTATTAGTTCCTTATTCCTTGGGGAATCATGCCCGGATCGGGGGTGGCAGCGTTGCTGAGATATTAAGGAGCACGCTAGCCTATGGTTGGGTGGAACGTTGCAGCGACGTAGATGGTTGCGGGATGATTCTCATAATATAAGTATTCTTGACTAATCAGTTTTGCAATTGTATTTACTGTTAATGAATTATGATGATGGACACGTTGAATGTTGAATTGTATTTGGATGAATGTTGTTTTGCTTCCGCTATGTATATGAACCATTATGCATCGTAGTATGTTTTATGCTTTGAGATTTATACTTCAACATTGTCTGTATGTATGTTCATGATCATGGGGCTAGATGCCCGGATGATGTGATGTAACGTAGCGTCATCTTCACCGGTCGAAGGGTCAGGGACATTACAGTGTGGTATCAGAGCTCTGGTTGCAGCATGGGCTTGAATGGGCTGTGATGATGCAGTGATTAAGCTTATGTTGCAGCATTTTGGCCTCAGAGGGTCATGAGAACAGTTAATAGAGGCAGGTTTCCTACTTCCTAGAAGAAACCAGGAGGAAATGGGTGATGATAGGAAAATTCACAAAATTTTTCTAAGTGTCAGAATTGTTGGCCCATCGGAAAACCTAGTGACAAGTTCTTCCGATGCAGTAGAGCCCTTAGTGGGAAGGCCACTCGATGGACGGTAATCGAAAGGAATTAGTTGTTCAAGCACCTCCATTACGGAAGCCCAGTGCACTAATCCTTCGACAGTCATAGGTTCCACTTGCCGATGTCGTTTCAACCGCCGATCAGAATTGTTAGTTGATACGGCGATGTATAGGGGAAGATGGAGCTGATGAAAGATACAGGAAGCTCTCACCGATAGTTGAATGAATCAACGAAGAATAAGAGATGGTTGAGTTGATGAAGTGGCGAAAAAGAAGACTAAAGAGGAAAATTTGAATTTTTTTCTAAGTTGTAGAATCATCGGCCATCGATGAATAATAGTTGATGACGTCGTCGATGAAGATTGAAAGAAGTTAGATGATCTTGTGCCACCATTGCGGATGGCTAGACAACTATGCTTTCGACGAGTAGAGCCTCCGACCATCGATGGCGCAGAGGAAATTTGTTTCGACAGACGATGCAGTGGAAAAGTTTCCAAAAGTTTTCTAAGGGATGAGATCATCGGCGAATGGAGGAGAATAGCCGTGGACATCGCCGATGCATAGTTGAAGGAAGATTCGATGCGGAGGAAGGCAAGGCAAGAATAAAATTTGAAAATTTTCTCTAAGGCACAAGCTCATCAACCATTGGGAAATGTTAGTTGTACATGTCGCCCATGAAGGAATTAGGGGATTGGAACGCCGATTGGAAAAGGTTCAATGAAGGTGAATCATAGTTGTGGCTTCCTAGTCAACTATCCATCCGATGCCACAAGAGAATAGTCGCTCCAACCGCCGACAAAGTCGTGAGCTGCAGAAGACAGAGAAAGAGTGTGGGCTGCCATTGCGGAAGCCGAAAGGACTAATCGCCCGAGGCCCAATACGTTCGACCGCTGATGCAGCGGATTAGTTGGTTTCCTCGTCGATAAATTTCGAACTTTTAGACCATCATGGACCTGATATGACGGAGGAAATTGTTCAAGTGATCGCTGATAAAAATTCGGAATAGACAGACAACCCACTAAAACACTGGAAATTTTAGCAAGGAAAAGACTTGATGAGGAGAAGAAAATTTTGAGTTTTAAAATGGAATTTTTCGCAGCAAATTCCAATTGTTTTAGCAGATTTCAGCAGACTGATAGTGGATTGTTGAGCTAAACAAGATATAGAGAAAATTCTGTGTTTTAGCACAGTTGTTGTTTTATAAATTTCTAGAAGAGGAAGGTAAGTAGTTTTGATTTATATTGATGACATGCACCTAACAGTTTGCTACTAACACATTTGCAGAATTATAGACAACTTCCAGGAGTGGTATTCCAGGAAGAACAGTGTGGTAAAGCAAGAGGTGATTCAGTCATGAGAATCCATGATGGATATGATGCTCGGGATTACTACGAGTGTGCGAGAGATGCCATGGGAGAAAATGCCCATAATGGAAATGATGACATAGAGTCTAATGGAAGAAGATTCCAAGAGACACCATCTGAGGTTGCATCCACCATGAGAAGCTTGATTAAAGCCCAAGAAGACCAGCATCAGTTGAATGTTTCCATGTTGCAGAGTTTGATAGATTTGCAGAGAAAGATAGATTCTGGATGAGGTACATCAAGACTAGAAGGCAGTAAGAGCAGCACTATGAGAAGGAGAAGAACTTCTAGCAGATCATCTAACTCTGAAGAATCCAGTGGAGATACAAGTTCACCTTCTCATAAAAGGAAAAGAAGAAGGCACCATAGGGATCTCTCTCGAGATGGATTTAGGAAAGCTAATCCTCCTACATTTGATGGTGAGATAAAGACTGGACAAGAGGCTGAAGCTTGGCTTCTTGGGATAAAGAAGTACTTTCAAGTGCAGGATTATTCAGGAAACATGAAGGAAAGAGTTTCCATATTCAATCTGAATGGAAGGGCATCCATTTGGTGGGAACACTTCAAGCAAGTAAAGAGGATCAGAAAAAGGAAACTGAAGTGGAAGCAGTTCAAGAAATATTTCAGGCAGAAATACCTCTCTGACAAGTATTATGATGAGAAGATTAAGGAGTTCCATGAGCTGACATTGGGACATCAAACCATGGATGAATATGCCAATAAGTTCTTGGAATTGTTGAGGTATGTCTAGTACATCAGAGATGAAAAAGTGAAGATCCAACGGTTTTTAAGTGGATTGCTTCAGTCTTACAAAGACAGAATTGAGTTGTATGAACCGATAACTCTTGAAGAAGCCATAAGGAAGGCTAAGTATTGCTATGAGCAAAGCAAAGGTAAACCTGATTACCATAAGGCATGGAAGGACAAGAAGAATGAGAAGTTTGACCAAAGAAATAAAGGTTTCAAACATTCTAGATTTAGGAATCAACAGAAGCAGCCATCCCAACCTGCGAGTAATCCAGTTGGAGCGACAGGTGGAAAGCCTAGGGATCCACCACAGAATAAAGGCCCACTCAAATGTTGGAAATGTGAAGGACACCAATTGTGCAGGTATTGTCCACTTGAGAATGAAAGTGCAGCGACAGCTTATAACATTTGGGAAGCAGAAACAATGGGTCAAGTATCAAGGCCAGTCCCTAGAATTTATGCAGCACTGGAGGACTGCCAAGCAGATCACCAGTCAGATGTGGTTGAAGTTGCAGGTAAGATTGTTGAACAATATGTTTCTATTTTGATTGACCCTGGTTCTACTCATAGTTACATTACTCCTAGAGTAGTGGAGATTTGTGCTTTTAAGAAGGAAAAGTATAGAAAATATTGGTTAGTTTAGCTAGCCACTGGGACTAAGAGAAGGGTCAGTGAATTGGTAGAGAAATGTCCATTGGTTATGAATGGATTAATTGCTTGTGTAGATCTGAATGTTCTACCGCTTGGTTCCTATGATATTCTCATTGGAATGGATTGGTTAGAAGTTCACAGAGTGACGCTTGACTGCTATAACAAGACTTTTGAATGCACAGATGAAGAAGGAAACCCAGTAGTTGTGAAGGGTAATCCAAAGGTAATTTCAGTAAGACAGGTTTCAACAATGCAGTTGAAGAAGTTCTATAGGAAAGGTTTCCATTTGTATGCAACTCATATTCTGGAACCAGCA
>LPNX010344793.1:823129-836588 GCA_001517045.1 Pseudotsuga menziesii | reverse complement strand
TTACTGTGAAGAATAAATATCCTTTTCCTAGGATTGATGACCTCTTTGATCAAATGAGAGGAGAAAAGGTATTTTCCAAGATTGACTTGAGGTCTGGTTAGTATCAGGTGAGAATCAAGGACGAAGACATTCATAAGACAACCTTCAGGACAAGGTATGGACATTATGAGTTTGTAGTGGTACCATTTGGTCTCACAAATGCACTAGCTACATTTATGTGCCTTATGAACAGTATCTTCAACAAGTATTTGGACAAGTTTGTTCTTGTTTTCCTTGATGACATTCTTGTTTATTCTAAGAATGAGGAAGAACATGAAGAGCATTTGAGATTGACATTGCAATTGCTTAGGGAACATCAGCTGTATGCAAAAATGAGCAAGTGTGACTTCTACAGAGATAGAATTCAATATTTGGGTCACATTATCTGAGAAGAGGGTATATCAGTAGACCTTGAGAAGATTGAAGCCATTATGAATTGGCCTACTCCAAGAAATGTGACTGATGTAATATCTTTTATGGGACTTGCAGGATACTATAGGATATTTAGTGAGGGATTTTCCAAGGTTGCACATGCCATCACTTATTTGCAAAAGAAGGGGACAAAGTTTGAATGGACTTTGAAGTGTGAAGAAAGCTTCCAGTGGTTGAAGAATCTTCTCACCAGTGCACTAGTATTGAAAGTTGCAGATCCAGAGAAAGATTTTGTAGTATGTACCGATGCATGCAGAAAAGGGCTTGGAGGAGTCCTTATGCAGGGCAACCACATGATATGTTATGAGTCAAGAAAGCTGAAGGAGCATGAGAAGAACTATGCCACTCATGATCTTGAGCTTGCATCCATAGTACATACTCTCAATTTGTGGAGACATTACTTGATGGGTAGAATATTTGAACTCAGAACAAACCATTGTGGTCTGAAGTATTTGTTTGATCAGCCTACTCTGAATGCTAGGCAAGCGAGATGGCTGGAACTTTTATGTGAGTTTGATTTTGAAATCAAGTACATAAAGGGAAAGGAGAATAAGGTAGCTGATGCACTCAGCAGGAATGTACAGGAAATGGATGTGGCATCTCTTAGTAATTGCCAATCAGATTTGAGGCAGCAGATTGTTAATCATGTTGCCGAAGATGAATTGTATGAGCAGGTAAAAGACAAATTGCAGCATCAAAGTCTTGAGAAGAGGTACGAGGGATATAAATTGGAAGAAGATGGACTTCTTACTTAGAAAGGCAGAATTTATATCCCAGACGTAGCATATTTGAGGAGAGTTGTTATGGATGAAATCTATCAAGCTTCATATTTTGGTCACCCAGGGTATCAGAAGATGATTGCTACTGCTAGAAAGCAGTACTTTTGGCTAGGAATGAAAAAGGACATGGATAAATACACTTCAAAGTGTATGAAATGTCAACAGGTAAAGGTTGAGCATCAACATCCAATGGGCTTGTTGCAGCCTTTTCCAGTTCTGAAATGGAAATGGGAAGTTATTTCCATGGATTTTATTATAGGATTGCCAATGACTTGGAGACAACATGATTCCATCATGGTTGTGGTAGACAAGTTGACAAAAGCATCACATTTTATACTGGTGAAGTCTACACATAAAACTGATGACATTGCAAAGATTTTCATGAAGGAGATTTTCAAATTGCATGGATTGCCAAAGGCAATAGTTTCTGACAGAGATGTCAAGTTCACTTCCAATTTTTGGAAGGGGTTGTTTTCAGATTTGGGTACAAAGCTAAAATTCAGCACTGCTTACCATCCTCAGACAGATGGGCAGACAGAAAGAGTTAATCAGGTGCTCGAAGATATGCTTCGCATGTATGTGATGGACAAACCGACCAAGTGGGAAGATTACTTACACTTGGTAGAGTTTGCTTACAACAATGGACAACAGGCATCCATGGGGATGAGTCCGTACGAAGCTTTGTATGGAAGAAGATGTAGAACACTAGTGACTTGGGATAACCCAGTGAACAGAGTTGTGCTTGGACCAGAATTTCTCAAGGAAATGGAGCAAGAGGTTGTAAAGATCAGGCAGAATCTGAAAGCAGCACATGACAGACAGAAAAGCTATGCAGATAAGCATAGGATGAGCAGAGAATTCAGTATTGGGGGTCATGTTTACCTCAGAGTGAAAGCAAAGAAGAGTTCCTTGAAGCGTGGAAGTTGTGCCAAGCTGTCACCTAGATATTGTGGGCCATTTGAAGTGCTTGAAAGAATAGGGCCAGTTGCATATAGACTTGCATTGCCTGCTAGTACTAGAGCTCATAATGTTTTTCATGTTTCTTTGATTAAGAGATATGTACATGATCCTAACCATGTGATAAATTTGGATGTGATTTAGGTGGAACCCGAGGGAGAGTTCCAAATCGAGCCAATGCGTATCCTCGAAAGGAAGGTCACAATGCTCCGGAATCGAGCCATAGGGTAGGTAAAGGTGCAATGGGAGCACTATAGACCTGAAGAGGCTACATGGGAGTTGGAGGATGCCATGCAATTGGCACATCCATTTTTGTTCAATCCTGCAGAACACTGAGGCGGTACCAGTGTAGCATTTTGTTCAATTTTGTAAAGCACTGAGGACAGTGCTATTGAAGGGGGAGGGGAATATATCACCCCAGTTTTGACCCCGTTTGCATCTAATATACATGATACACATATTGTAAATAATCATGGTGTGGAGCTAAAGGCAAAGGCCCCACCATAGTTTCCGTTAAGTTATGTTTCGGATTGAAATTGTCACTGATGGTATATTGGGAAATGCGTAATACATATTAAATTGTGGCATCATGTAACTATGCATTTTTAATTAAATAACCCAACCAGCTTTGTTCTCTGCAACTAAATTGAGAAGGGGAATGATTCCTAAGGATAAGGAGGGGGAATGACAAACCTTGAGCCATGGGGGGAATTAAAGCCATGTGTCACCTTGTTTAATTGCTCACATTCCATTGTCTCATCAAACGACCATCTTAATTGTTCTGTTGGTGGTTGGAGCTGTTAATGTTGGCAGTGGAGTGTGGCAGGACTGCCATGCCTTGCTCACATGCACACTCCACTAGGCTGACCGATACGCGGGCAGGAAGACCACTACGCCCATGCCTGCACTCTCTCCACTACGTGATTGCCAATTGCTCTGCCCACTCTCTCCACTGCCGACTGTTTGTTTTCCTCATGTAGGGCAGAGTTAAAAGGGATTGCAATCCATTGTGTGGGGGTTGGTTCGTTCTCCCCTTCCTCACTGATTTCTGGCTTGCGAGTTGATCATTCCTTTCCCAGGGAGTGGTAGTCTGCGGTGTATCCATCCTCCTATTCACGCATAGAGTTTGTGTCTTTTGCACCATTGGCAGACTATATAACGTTTTGTTACTCCATCAGGGAATCATGGCTATGTTTATCTTCCATAGTTTTGTTGGCTGCATCTTTTTCCCTCACACACAGATTGGGAGTCTGTTCCCTTCCATTTTCTGTTTGAGTAAGTTCTCCAGCAATTGCAGTGGGGATTGTGTGTTGTGGGTTCATGGTTGTTCATGGGCTGTTGTCGCCACGATTGCTGGACTGCGTATTCCCATGTGTTTTGGCTACTGTAGGTTGCTGAGGGATCATTTTTGGCCACGATAGGGCCAAGAACGATCCAGGAAGTTGTTTCTTCCCCTATAAAAGCTGTAATAGCTGTTTTGCTGCATGTACATGCTGGTTTGTCCTTGGATTGCATTGGAGTGGTGAATGAGGGCCTAATATGCTTGATAAACCTGGTGGTTTGGGAACCACACAGACAGAGCTAGTGAGTTGGATTTCTTCTCCACCACCCCTGAATAGCACTGGAAGGGAGATTAGGGTCTGAGGGACTACATTGCAGAGAAAGAACTGATTTCCTTGTGTTGGGTGTGTGTTGGTGTCCTAGAAGCCAGACTGGTTTTGGTGTAGGTGTCCTTCGCTCTTTAGTGATCTCACCAGCTTAGCATTTATCCTTTCCTAGCATTTGGATGGCCTGATAAACCCAAATTGGTTGGCTTGGCTGATCTGTTGTTCGCCTGATAAACCCAACTGTGTTGTCTTGGCTGAACTGTGTACCCTTGTGGTGTTGTTATCCTTGGCTATGTGTAAGCTTGTTAGTTCCTTATTCCTTGGGGAATCATGCCCGGCTTAGGGGTGGCAGCGTTGTTGAGAGATTAAGGAGCACGTTAGCCTATGGTTGGGTGGAACGTTGTAGCGACGTAGCTGGTTGCGAGATGATTCTCATAAGATAAGTATTCTTGACTAATTAGTTTTGCAATTGCATTTACTGTTAATGAATTATGATGATGGACATGTTGAATGCTGAATTGTATTTGGATGAATGTTGTTTTGCTTCCGCTATGTATATGAACCATTATGCATCGTAGTATGTTTTATGCTTTGAGATTTATACTTCAGCATTGTATGTATGTATGTTCATGATCATGGGGCTAGATGCCTGGATGATGTGATGTAACGTAGCTTCCTCTTTGCCAATCGGAGGGTCGAGGATGTTACATGGTTATATTGATATTATGTATGTATGTCACTACTTAGACCTAGAATTTCTTGACCCATACTCCTTGGTTTTTTCCTCCTTAGGGAGAATAGAGTTGATCATTCCTAGGCTTGCTAGTGTTAGTCTCATTGTTCACTATCTCGACCAATCCATTACCTTCCAGTTATGTTTATAACCCAACCTACTACTTGACTAGTGGCATGGAGGACCTTCCCCCACTATAGCCTCTTTGTTGGATAAGCTTCCTTGTTTATTTGTGTCTCGGATCTGAGTTTCCTAGATTGTGTTGGCTAAACCTGAAACAAATAGCGCTGCCATCAATACAATGTATATGCAAAAGAAATGAATATCTTATGAAAATCCCATTCAAGTAGCATGTTTTTGAACACACATGAATGCAAGGCAAGGCTAATGAAATTGGATTTGAAGTGTAAATGTGAAATGTAAAACCCATGCAACAAGTGTTTTCAAACACACATGGAGAATGACGCCTAAATAAATATAAATCAATGTAACAAGTGTTTTTGAACATGCATGGATCAAGGCTATGGAAACTTAAAGGCCAAAAAAAAGCAATTGTTCTTAAATTTTATATCTAAAAGATTGTTGGCCTCACTTGTATTTGATATGGATCGTGAGCATTTTTCAAGGTGAATAAGAACCTCTAAATGTAACTTACCCATTTGTGAGACACTGACATCCCCTGTGTTATTGCTTGTTCGGCATATGCTAGCAGCTTGATGTTAGCCTGGGTCATATTATTGGTCAAACCTAATTTAACCAATGTCGACCATAGGACATAAGGTGGATAGACCTAGGATGATGCAGATACATGATAGGTGGTCTATTACGGGTCACCAGATGATTCTATACAATGGTTATAGTTTGATGATGAAGATTTGTGGTGAAAATGGATACTAAGGAATTCGATTTGGGATATTGGGGCAAGGGAATGGAATGGGATGAGTCTTGATGATGAGTGTGATTTATTCCACCCATTATTTAGGAGTTTCAGCATTCAGGAGGACCCACACCCATCTCTCTGGCATGTTTTATGATTTTTTGGAGCTTTTGGAGGCTTACGATTCTCCCAGAGAGGCACAATTTTGCACCTAGAGTTATATTTTATTTATATAGTGCCATGGGAACAAACTATGGGTGTTATACACTACCCCCTATACCCATCATGAGGTTTATTCATGTTATTTTTGTCATGTTGAGTGGGATCCCCTCTCCTAGGGCGATTTTATCCATTTATATGTGATATTATTACATTGATCCATGTACTTTATGTTGAGATAATCTCAACCATTGATTAGAAATTTTTTATATTTTAATATTAGCCATCCATTCAAAATATGGTTAGGATTTTGGTATCTCTCCATCCTATTTAAAGGAGAGAGCTTCTCATTGTAAAGGGTCTTTGGCTCTTAGAATCTTGATAATAGAAAAACTCTTTTGTGGAAATTCTTGGGTCTCCTTTGCATTTGGTGTTCTTTGATGGTGATTGGAAAGTATATTGCATTCTAGAATTTGAGTATTTATGGTGAGATCTATATTTTAGTGGAACTTTTGTCATGGTCTACAGGAGGGCGACTTCACTTGGGCATTTTTGCAGGGATTCCTCAACTCGCTTGTTTTGCATCACTTGTATCAGGGGGTTATCATTAGTATCATTGTGATATATCATTTCATATTGTTACTTATTTTGTAGCATTTTCCCATTTCTCTTGATGCATCAAATATGATCGTTTATTGATGTTTGTTGTGTAGGAGGGAGGGAGTATTGGCTTCCTTGGGCAAATCGATTTGCATAGAATACTCATCTAGATCTTCTCAAATTGATCAGGAAGGAATGGATCATCATCATCAAGTCATATAAAATGTTATATAGGTAATATCCATAGGTTTGTTCTTCTTTTCTTTGTTCCAATCCATTGGCATCTTTATTTTAATGTCAAAACCCTCACTTAAAATAATCAAAATTTCTTTATGGATCAAACCTCTTGATCAATTGGAAAACCATTTATGGGTATTGTAGATCGAGTCAAACCCAAAGTGGGTTCCCCTAGGCGTCATGCTTGGGTGACTCCACAAGGCCCAAAATCCAAGGAACTAATCCCTCAATCCTAGCGCATTCCTTATTTGGCCAATTTTCCTATGTTTTGATCCTATCTCCGAGGCTTGGGTACTTTGATACTATCATACCTTTCATCAAGTCTATCCATTGGTACTAGATAGCCCCAATCCCGTTCTTAATCTCCCTGCATTGGGACACGGTTTCTAAGGTAGTGGATATTTTCATCATTTGTTGGTACCTTGATCCTGGATCTACTAGTAAAACTCATAAGTCACTTGCATTTCAACCTTGGATCAATTTCACACTTCATAAAATTATTGATCCAAACCATAACTCATATTGTGACTTCATCCATAGATCTAGGGTTTACTTCACCTTACACCTTACGTATTTCATCTTCCATTGATTTGATCTGGTGTGTTGGTTTGATCTCTCCTATCGGGAGTACATCCAGGTCTCCCCCATTGTTGTCTTGGGCTAAGACAACATCAAGTGAATATTTCCTCGATTGGTGTGACAACCATCCATTTGGGAGTCGATGCTATCTTGGTTCACCTCTTTGGTTTCCCATCCCTCTACCATCCACCTTAATGGATCCATCTCACATGGGAAACTATAAGTATGGTGATAACACAACCATCAAGCTACAGTATATCATGGTAGGAATTAGTGAACAATACATGAGAGAAATACACATGAAACTCTTATCAAATTGTAGAGGGACTTGTATATTCCATATGAACCATTAACAATACATAAAAGGATGCTCAAGTAGCTGCAAAAATGATGAGAAAGTTTACTACAAAACTAATATCAATATGTCAAATGAGTACAATAAATAATGGAGGCAAGATGGCTCAAAACTAGCACTTGCTTGGAATTCTTCTTAGGGTTTACAAGGTGATTCAAACCAAGTCTTTGACCTGCAATGGAATAGAGCATTATACATCAAATTTTGAAGCCATGAGGCCACAATGGCTGCCATTTAGTGATTCTTGCACCAATAAGTGCGCCCTCTACTCTAGTTGTACAAGCAAATGGAACTAGAATTGAACACACATCAAAGGTCTTGGAACTTGAACTGGAACTTGAAATTGTATGTACATATACATCCATAAAAAAATCTCATTGATGCTTAGATGAGAAGTCTGAATGGCTTCTCCCACCACTAGCTTGGGGGTAATCTTTCATCTTCAAAACCGGTTCAATGGCAAGGAGGATGGACATCCATCATGCTAGGACAAGCTAAAGCTCTCCCAAATTGAAAATATGCAAATGAAAATGACCAACATATACTATCATTCGACCTGCCTTCCTTTTAATAATATCTAGGTGCTTCTTTCCCTCCAGAGAGCTCGAATTCCTCTTAAGATGCTCATCAACTCGAGTTAGAGGGAGTTATGACTATTCCACTACCTCATGTGACACTTGGCCAATTTTTCCTTAACCTCCTACATGAAATTAGAATTGGGGAATATTCTTGTTGACTTGGTGGAACTAAATCCCCTCATGCGCTTCCTCTTGGTCTATTTTTATCTCTTACATTGTCATATATGTCATAGTGTCATAGAATATGTCATAACTATCATAATGACTGTCATAGTTGTCATAGAATCTTGTCATTGCCTAAATTTATCCCTGTAACTCTTCATCCACCCACCTTGGAAGTAACTCCTTCCTCCAAATTCGAATTTCAAGATGATTCTATGTGTAAAGGAGGAATATTCCCTCATGTAGACCCCACTTATCCACTTATGTGCCCCTATGACCAACTAGGACCCGTTGCCACTTCATTTTGGAGCCTCTAATCTTTATTCCATAAATTATTAACCAATTTTCCACCTTCACAAATATGACTTCAAATTTACATGTGAAACAATATGCCTCGGGGTTTCGTATTAAAATTTTAACATTCCCACATGCCCTTTAGATGTTGGATAGGTCAAATAATAATTAAACTAAAAATTACTCTTTTAGTGACATTATAGTCATCCCGAACCAAGATTGCTTGTCCTTAAGCAATTCCAAACACGGATGTTGAAGAACCCATGCACCTTTCAGAATACCGCTTCAAACCTAAATAAAAAATCACTTGAACTTCCATTCTTGCATTGATTTTTCCAACTTTACTCTTTCCATTAATCCATGATTGAGATTTCTTGGAACACTTTCTTGCATCATAGAGTTTGAATTTACAGAACAACCAATTTTCCTTAGATGCAATTTGAGTAGTGGTAGTCATGTATTGCAATTGTGTGTTTCCAAAAGTAAAGAGATGTGGATTTTTCATATTGATATATCCCATGACATCACCGCTAAACACCAAAAGACTAATAAAACCCATTAAAACAAAATTTGCACAAATAATCTTTACCTCCTTCATAATTTGGAAACCTTTTTTGAACTTTCAACCCTTTTGCTCATTGCATAATTCTTTGAAGTTTCCATTGAGTTTCCCAACTTTGAGTTTTTAAGATTCCAAGAAAATTTCAGAGAGGAACTACAATGTTTTTTTTTGCATTACTCTGATTACAATCACCTTCTTAAATGGTGACTCAATGTCCCATACTACTTGCAGCCCCCAAAATTGAAACCAATGAGACCAAACAAAAAGATCCTAGGTTCCCAAACGATCATGATACATGTAGGTTGTGAAATGTCTACTATGAAATGCCATGAACACCAAGCATGTGAAAAATTATTCCATCTCTCAAATGGTATCCCACATAGGAAACTATAACATTTCTCTGCAAAGATGAAATCAAACAACTAAAGGCTGGCTTACGCTCTCAAACCAACAATCAAACTATTGATCCAAGTGAGCCGAAACCAAGGAATGTTAGGATCCCATTGTTTAAATTTCATTCCAGCAAATAAGATTTCTCTCCAACCCATACCATCAGTTAAGATAATGCTTGGATCCCACAACCTTGTATGCCTCCTTCCAAACATCGTGATCAACAAAAATAGTACATAATCACAAAGGATGGAAAGTCAGAATACATTGGTGGAAGTTCCACTACAAAACAAATTTTTTGTGCAACTCTCCCTAAAGAATGCAACTCTAGAATGTAAGGCCAAATTAAATTGAGTCTCTTCAACAAGGTATGGAAGTGCACAACATTAGGACTCACCGTGCTTAAATGAAATTAGAAGGAATCATCAAAGAACCATGGATGCCAATGCAACTGCTTACAAAATAAAAATGATGTGTTCACGGGGTCTTTGCAAATGCAAGCAAGAATTTCACTCTTGGGGGTGCTTAACTCCAACATGTGTTTACTCACCCAATTTTCATTCCCAATCGATGTGGCTGAAAAAGAAGCAGGGGGTGAAGAACTGTGAACCCACCTTACCTCTTTGCAACTCTTACCCCTCAAACTTTTGAATGCATCTTCTCCATCATGGGTTGTTCCAGCTGTTGTGAAATCATGTGCCTCCTCCAATACTCCGCGACTCTCAACATGAAGCAACTCATAATCCCCCTGAACAAGAACAAGTACTTGGATTCCTTCTTGTATGAATGTATTCTCTTCAAGCACCTACATATCAACATGTACCTCATGTTCCACCATCACATGATGTTCCTCCTTTGTAACATAAATTATTTCAGCCATTGAATGACTGTCTGATATGTAGGAGGGTGTAAGGACCTATGCAACCTCTCTTGAAGTTTCTCAATCTGCACCATAGATTTTTGGAGTGTAGTCTGGGTGGACTCCAAATCATTTGAGAGCTTTCCATTCTCTTCTGCATCCTTCAAGTTTATTCCATGATACAAACTAACTAGCTCAATTAAATAATCTCTATAAGAAAAAAACTTCAAAAAATTACCTTTGGTGTCTTTTGTTGTCTTTCACGCACCTAAGGGGGTTAGATTTCCGTGGCAAAAATATTCAAGCCACTAAGTGCGTCTTTGGGGGAAAGTCTCAAGTCAAATGCTGTCACTTGATCTTGACTCCTCCGTTTAGGCAAACACCCAATGAAACCAAAGGTGGTAGACACTAAGAGTTACTGAGGTTGATTAAGAGTTTAGTGGTGGTTTATGGTTGAGAAAGTTGTTTAGGAGTTTTGTAAAATGGCACAAGAGATTTAAATAATGATTAAGATAAAATCATGAGCAATATAATCAATCAACACATTGTGTTTGTGCCAGAAATTGTTTCTAAGGCCAGAGAAACAAGCCAACACACACTCAAATATAAAACTCAATAAAATTATGGTTTAGGGTTTCTGCAATGTGTTTTTTGTTTGTGAACTTTGAGAACAGTCAGGGAATACATTCATAAGTAAAACAGCTACTGAATCATAAGCAATAAAAGATGAAGATGCATGATACATATAACAAGATCAAACAGAAACTGTATTGAAGTTCAAACATAAATGACAGGCATTACCAGAATATAACATAAACCAGTCAATGAATCTATCAATTTAAGCAACTAGAAAAGATGAAAATGAAGCCATTACATAAATCTGAGGGGTAAAAGTCATAAATATCTCATAGTTTCATCAACCACTGCATACAAGAGCTTTGTACCTTGCTCATGAACAAGTCTGAAAACCAACTGAGCTTGAAGACCTCTTGAAAGCTCTAAAAAACCGAACCCCCAAAATGTCTTTCTAACTCCTCTAAATAGTAATCTTCTACAAAATCAGTTAGGTCACTAATCCTAACTGTCTCCATCGACTTACTAAGGTAAAGTAAAAAGTACATTTTTACAAAATTACAAAATTGCTAAAAATAGCAAAATCATTAACAAGAAATGTTTATCAAACAGATATACTAACTAAAGCATAACTAATTCAAAGCTCCTTCGCTGCTTTAGCAAGTAGTGCTATACCATCTAGGCTTTGAGCCTTTCTCTTTGCTCTTTTATGCTTCTTTTCCATATCAGCTATCTTTCTCTGAAGGTCTTCATTCTCCTGCTGTAAACTTTCAACTGTCTTCTCTAGCTTTTTGCAGTGTCTATCGGAAGTTCTTTTCCTGTTTAGCACCTCTTTAGACACTTCTGATAGCTCCAAGAAATGATGATGGACATCCTGCAACTCCTCTATAAGCCCTCTGTTGACTTTAAATAACCCATCATTAGTCTCTTGTAAATGTTTCATCTGTTGCTTGTATTTTTGAACACTTTCCTGCAAATTTTCTTCATCAAAACTAGGGATCTCAAGTATATTTGCACCCTGCATTAGAAAGTATGAGAATTCAGTGGGAATACTAGGCTCTTTTAAAATTCCTACTTGTCTGAGTATAGCTTCATCTTCTTCCTCCCACTCCTGATTTTCAACAGGACATATTTTTGCCTTTTCTTCTTGCTGCTGTTTTGAGAGTTTATCTTTATCTCAAAAATTATTGCAGATAATTTAGATGCAGGCTGACTTGTCTCTTTTGCAAACTGTGACAATCTTTTAAACACTGCAGGTTGAGGAGAAGAAGGTTTAACAACTGATTTTCCTTTGTTTTTGCTGTCTATTTTACCAACTTCTGTCTCTTCACTTGAAGTAGTATCAATTAAAACAGTCTTTTGTTTGGAATCCAATTTAGGATTAAGTATCTTCTTCATATTCCTTCTTAATTTATTGGTTGGCCTAGTTTTAGGCCTCCAATATGAAGTTACAGCCTTCTTTTTCTTCTTATGAGGTTTAGCTGCTTTGATGTCTGAGGTGAGGAATTCTTCACAAGTTCCATGCCTGCCTTCTGGTTCATCAATGGGCTGTGACTGTTCTTCTTCTAGTAGATATCCCTCATCATCTGAGAGGATGGTGAGTGGACTTCTTGGTGTGGTTTGAACTTCATCTTCAGGTATAACAGCTTTTTCTTCAACAACAGTTTTAGTTTCTTCAGAATCTGCTGCTGGTGTCAATTGCAGACTAGGTTGCAATTCCTCTTTTGCAAACAATGAATACCTACCTGTGGTGCCATCTGAAGACCTTTTAAATTTGTTGTCCAGCTTCACCTACCTTGCTACCTCTTCAACTTTGAACTCCTCTTTATCTGCAGGCTTAGCTTTTTTACCTAATTTCTTCATCATCACCTTCCCTTTGTCTGTTTGCCTCTTAGGCTGCTGCTCTTCCTGTTTGACATGGAAACCTGACCAAAACATAAAAAAGTCCCAAGTCTTACCCTCATGTTGCAACATAGTACTGATGATTAGCTTGATCAATCCATGATGAAAAATAGACTGGGATGTGTGATCTTCATGCTGTTTAACCCTACTGGACATTTTCTGCAGGCTCTTCAAAAAGAAGAAAGGCAGGTTCATTTTTGAGACTCCCACCATATGTTGAAGGAATCTAAAGTGATACTTGAATACATATCCATACCTACCCTCACAAGTCACATAACTCTGCAGTATCCTGATTGGCTCAACCCACTCCTTCCTGAAATTCTGAATAGGAATACCTTTATTCCAGTCAGGAGTCACATAAGGTAACATGTATCTTTGTGGTTCAAAGTCAAAAGGTAATTTCTTGAACCAAAGCTCACCCTCATTACTAATCTCAGTGGCCTCTGCAATTAATTCTACAGTCAACAAAAGACTGTTTTAATTGATACTACTTCAAGTGAAGAGACAGAAGTTGGTAAAATAGACAGCAAAAACAAAGGAAAATCAGTTGTTAAACCTTCTTCTCCTCAACCTGCAGTGTTAAAAATATTGTCACAGTCTGCAAAAGAGACAAGTCAGCCTGCATCTTAATTATCTGCAATAATTTTTGAGATAAAAGATAAACTCTCAAAACAGCAGCAAGAAGAAAAGGCAAAAAGATGTCTTGTTGAAAATCAGGAGTGGGAGGAAGAAGATGAAGCTATACTCAGACAAGCAGGAATTTTAAAAGAGCCTAGTACTCCCAC
>LPNX010344793.1:789443-821056 GCA_001517045.1 Pseudotsuga menziesii | reverse complement strand
ATGCCAATGCATTTGATCACGAATTCTCTTTATTGCTGAGAGAAAGGAGAGCTACCACTTTGCTGAACATGCAAGATGCAGCATTGGAGGTAGAGTCAAACTTATTGGCTTCAAACAGACTTAAAAAAGAAACACCACAACAGCCGTATGAAAGGAAGGGAAAGAAGAAAGGCAGGTTCATTTTTGAGACTCCCACCATATGTTGAAGGAATCTAAAGTGATACTTGAATACATATCCATACCTACCCTGACAAGTCACATAACTCTGCAGTATCTTGATTGGCTCAACCCACTCCTTCCTGAAATTCTGAATAGGAATACCTTTATTCCAGTCAGGAGTCACATCAGGTAACAGG
Source organism: Pseudotsuga menziesii (assembly GCA_001517045.1). NCBI lineage: Eukaryota > Viridiplantae > Streptophyta > Pinopsida > Pinales > Pinaceae > Pseudotsuga > Pseudotsuga menziesii. The sequence goes on along the minus strand of LPNX010344793.1, from coordinate 820,700 downwards.
TATCTCTGTGGTTCAAAGTCAAAAGGTAATTTCTTGAACCAAAGCTCACCCTCATTACTAATCTCAGTGGCCTCTGCAATTAATTCTACAGTCAACTTGAATTTGAGAGCATCAAAGATGACCATATCATCTTTAAGACTTTGAGCAAATTTACAGGACACTTGTGCATTGTAGCCATCTATCTTCCTGAAGAAATTTAGCCAACCTGCCCACTGGAACAACTCAGCACAGTCAGGGAGCTGCTCAATCCAGGTTAATTCAGTGGGATCAGCCCTATTGACTTTACCACTCTTGCCACTCTTGCCCATCTTTTTCCCTTCAAAAACTAGAAGCTGTCTGGCTTTAGGGTTCAGAAGATGCTTTATAAACTGGTTTCCTGCTTCTTCAAACTTCTTCACAATTTTCTGCACATTCCTGGACAGACCTGTTTATTCTTAAAAGGTAAAGTAAAACTTCCCAACAGGAGGATAAGTTCAGAAGATTCTTTATAAACTGGTTTCCTGCTTCTTCAAACTTCTTCACAATTTTCTACACATTCCTGGACAGACCTGTTTATTCTTAAAAGGTAAAGTAAAACTTCCCAACAGGAGGATAAGTTCACATCACCGAGGGCTTCAATGCTCCTTTGTCTTGACAATACAAGCTAGGTCTGTGTATAGGCTAACTGCAAAAGATTTGAAACCTAATTACCATTCAAACTGTTTTTAAAACAAAAGTCCATCTTCAATCTATAGAGCAAACTGTGTATCAGTCTCTACAACCTGTCAGCATGATTCATGAACATCTCTGCACAATTAAGGTATTTCATGAATGAACTCTGTTGTCACTTTAAACTTGATTGCAGACTGTTCATCTCAAACCTATCTCTTTCTGCTCATCAAACTGATACTAGGCTTTCCTGTACTATTCAAATCCTTGTTGCCTTCATCTGTTTCTACACAATTAAACTCTGCACCAAACAACCCAGGTTTCCAGCAACTTTAGGTATCATAAATATCATTCATTTAGATAAGAGACTCTCATCAAACTCTGTGTATCAATGCCAACCTCATTCTCCAAACCTATTTACTTTGCAAATATGACAACAATCACTGGCTTCTCGTGCTTATTTAAAGACCACCTGTGTGAGGAAAAAACAAAGCAAAACAGTTTGCAATACATTCCAATGCTGCTACCTGTAGCCTATGTGTCAAAATTGACATTAGGTCTGCCAGCAATCTTAATCAGTCAGCTCATTAAACCCTAAGTGTATCAATATCAGAGCTTTTGGTGTGTATTTGAAGGCCAAAACATGAACAACTTTCACCCAGACTGTCTCAAAGTTTCAAAAACTGAATGGTTTAACACTAGGGATATTTTTAGTACTCTGTTCAAGAAAACTCTTCAGAATAGCTCAAATAGCTATTTCTTGGGTTAAGACTTCATTTAGGAGCATATTTTAACTTTTCCATCAATCAATTTCTCCAGAACGACCCCATCGAGAAAATCCCCAAATTTTCAATTATAGGGGTTTATTGTGAAATACCTGCCAACTGATCGACTGCAAAGGTTTAAACTCACCTCTTGAGGTGTCAAATGCTTCACCTTGAGTGTATAGATGTCCTTCTACGATCACTTTGACTGCAAATAACGGAATTGGAAAGCCCTAATTTACGCCAGCCTTGATAACCCTCCTTCTACTATGCAGCGACACAATCCATCTTTCTAGCTGTTAAGTTTAACCCACGAACCTTTTTTTTTCTCTGTTAGTGCATGTAGAAAGGAAAATCATGACAGATAAGACCGATATTTGCTGCTAACTGTCGAACTACACCGCATTAGAAGCAATGATGGCTATGCTTTGATTCACGACTTAAAACCACCTGGAATCGTGTTAAAACTGCAGCTTACACGTATCAAACAAGTCACCATATGTGATTAGACATTCAACATTTGCAATCATAATAAAAATTTGCTTGAAAGTCAGAAAATAAGAGGGCCGCGGTATTCTTGTAGCGCGCCCTTTGTAATTTTTCGCTCCAGCGCTACAAGAATATCCTTGGTGCTATTTTTTCGCTCCTTTTCAGCTTTTTGATATTTTGTATAAGGTTTTAAAAGTTCCTTGAGTGTAGGTATGCTCAAAATATGCCTTATGAGTCCACCATTTGATAAAATAACTTTAAAAAACCCTTAATAAAAAACAAACCTATAGCCTAAAGTTCAAAAAATCTAAAGCAAGCTCAAAATTTCAAATAAACACTAAACAAAATTTTCCAAAAGGAGGGTAAAATCAAAATAAACTAAATGAAAGCCTTGAAAGAAAATATAACTCAAACCAAAATTACCAAAATTGAAGAAACAAAATTCTGACTTAACACATTGCAAATTAAAGAAAATTCCTATATGATAAAGAAAATACCGGTGCCGAAAATGGAGTGTGAAATAGAGTGTTGAATGTATTGCAATTGTATCCTGGTAACTTTTAAATTATTGTGGATTAATGAGTGGATTAAACAAGGAGGAAGGGCACTCCAGATATACTTGACGGTATGAGGAGTATGTCCAAAACCCTTATTTGATGTGGTTCCATGTAAAGACTGTATGGGCTGGATCAGAGTCTCTGGGACGTGTCCAACACTACACCAACAAGGGTGTAGCCTGATGGTAGCCCGAGGTCACTATCCGGTGGTTCCCGCTTCCTCTGTGAATTTTCCCCATTATGGCTTAAATCGAGGTGTTGGATTTTCTACTATTCAAGGGGAAGTTGATTTTATTAAGATGAGTTCTTATTAGGTGTGAAACTTATTTGAATGCAATAAACCCCGTTTCTGAGTATCCCAAATCTCGGGAAAGCTGCATTGGGTAGAGAATAGGCAGAGGTTTGTGCGAAATGTTTGTTCCAGTTTAATATTGTAAAAGCTAAAAAATGTAAAATGTGAGACTAATTACTACAACCAATAGTCTCTTTTTGGTCCAGTACTCGGGAAAGCCCTTGTCCTTGAACCGTAATCAGGAAAGCAAGGTTGGGTTAGTATTTGTATTACTTTGCAAATAAATGAAATTGAAATTCAACATAGCAAAGTATACCGATCTATAAACAAAACTACACTAACAAAACCAAAACGATGAAAAAATTGCACCGATGCAATCCTCCCAAGGGATATGGGGAGTGGGCTCTTAGGAGCCTACTCAAAATCTTTTACTACGCTATTTACAAATCCTTTGAGGTGGATGCCTTTGGTCCTTATAATTTTGGATCCAAAGGATTACAAGGTTTTTTGAGTGAGACAAGATCAAGAATGGTGCTCTGGAAGGTATTTGAACAACTTAGATCCTTGATTTTTCAGTAACACTTCTCCTTGTCCTGGCGATAAAAATGAAAAAAATCAGCCACCTATAATGCACCAAATGTTCCAAAGAAAAGAAATAAATTTGTCAAACACAAGAATTAAAGATCCTCTCTCTAAAGGAATATTTGGACAAAACAACGACTCAGTTAAAGTCAAACTCAAAGATCAAGAAAAACACTGAAGATCCTAGAAGATGATGAAAATGATGAAAATGATAATAGTTATACATGTATTCTTAGAAGATCCCATGATCAACAAGATTCAAGGAAGAACAAAAACAGAGAATCTACATCAAAAGTATATCCTTTACTTAGAGATATCCTATAATGTTCCACGATCACTTCTACAAGTGTAACAACTATGGTCAAACATCCATTCATTATAGAGCTCATGAAAGAATAACTCCAGAAAAAAAAATCAAACTACATTTTCTGTTCAATGTTATAATTATTATCATTATGGTCATTTTGTAAAACATTGCAGGATACAGGAAGAAGTTAAAGTTTGGAGAAGAAAGCAAGTTCAATCAAACGTAATGAACATTAATCATGCTACCAAAGTATGGAGATTAAAGTTAGTAGAGTGCATCATTGATCAAAACAGAAATGATGCAAATTTTGGGAAAAACCCAATACCATTTTGAAGACTATCGACCAGTGATATGAAGTGTACAAAGAATGTGTAAGAGGGGCTATGTACCTGATTATCAAAATTAAGATCAACAAGTAGTTCATTCTAGCAGTATCCTTTTCACAAAATACAAGTTCATCAAAGTAGCATCAACACCAAATGATAGGGGGAGCTACATAACCAAAGGAAGTTCTCATTTCCATGAATGCAAAGAAGAAAAAATGTTTCAAGAGTTTAAAAAGGAAGATAAGTTGTTGACCGGGGAAGCATTCCATGAGGTGGAGCAATATTTTCAAGGATGTCCCCTTTGCAATTGATGCTAAAGGGGGAGGGAAATTCTTGACAGGGGAAGCTTGTACTGAAGATAACTTATGGTGTTGTCATCAATGACAAAGGGGGATATTGTTGATTAAATTTTTCATTGATTCCAACAGTTCCCTATGAGGGTTTGTGATTGTCTTGGTGCCCTTTGTGGAGCCCCTGAGGGTTAGTGTTTGGTTTTTGTTGTTTGTGGTTGTCTATGTCAAAGGAGCCCTTTTGATTTTTTCCAAGATCAATATTGAAGCCCTTGGAGGCCTTGGGATAGTTAAAAAATTCCTGATTACCAATTGACTTGGTTAAGTGCCCCTCAGCTGTATATTGGTCCCATTTGAGTCAAGTGTTGTATCCCTTTCTCCTAGCTGTCTTTTGTTGTCTCTATGTTGCTTGTCATGCTTGTACTTGTTATGGTCTCTTTGTTTGATGATGTTTATATCCTACATGTACCTTCACATATGATAGTTCAGTCCTTAAGCCCACAAGCCTGAATCTTGGAGCCCTTACTTTTTTATGGATGCACAATATTGATATGGAGCCCTTGAATCCCATATATGAACCCTTTAGTGTTGAATCCTTTATATTTGCATGGATATATGTTTCCCTTGTGATGATGATGCCCTGGTACTTTGAACATGTCCTTGAGCATGGTATTTAACCCACAATATTGATGGAGTTATGATTGAAGCCTTTGAATTCTAGAATCCCTCTTGTTTGATGAAGATGAATTCATATTGTAATGAAACCCTTGTGCACGCCCTTAAATCCATTAAAAGAAGATTTTAGATTATTTTTCGACGTTCTGTACAAATTGAATAATTTAAGAATATTGGACCAAGTAATTGAAAATAATCCCATCACAGGGCGATAGTCCTTGTCAATCCCTTTCCATTGACATGTGGAGTGTCTCTTAACTCCTTACGGTTTATGAGTTTTGATTTTTTAAAGTTAATGTATTAATTTTCCCTTTTACAAGTAGGTCGACCAGCTAAAAGAAATCAGTGAATTTTTAATTAAAACTACTACAAGTCAGCCAGACATGTGAATAAATCCTCCATGACCTATATAAATAGAAGATCAAACGTTTCATTTGTTCACCAATCAAATATCTCTTTGGTATTTCGCAACTCTTGGAGAAAAGTGAGAAACTTTGTGGAGGAGAAATTTTTGGGCATCTTTGAGGATTGGAGAGATTCACTAAAATTGACATAACTTTCTCATACGATATCATAATTACAAAATTATTGGCTCATTGGAAATCTTGTTGCAAGGGATATGTGATGACATGATCTAGAGTTTATTTTGTTTTATCTATTGTTCATTTATCTTGTGATATTTGAAAATGTATTGTTCATGATTCTAGGTTTCTCTTGTGATGGCACATGCCTCTCATGGATAGAGTTCATCTTTCATCTTAGTATGTGAGACTCTATATTGGTATATCTCTTTGAAGTCATTGAATATGTTTGTATTCTATGGTGATGGTTATCTTGACATATATATTGATGCAATCTTGATATAGATATTGATGATTATCTTGGATATTATTGGCATATATCTTGGTGTTTATCTTGACTATTGTATAGTGTAGTATTGAATGAGAAGTTGACATTATTGTACATAAGAATATTGGTATAGGTTGGTTCATTTAAGTAGGATTGACACATGTTTCCTTATGTGAAGTTGGTATGACTCACACTGGATGAGTTGTATGAGCAGTTGGCTTGACTCAGGAGGATTGAGTTTGGGTTTCCATGTAAAAATATTGTGTACTGTGTTTTTCAATGCTTCTTATGTGATAATGATACGATGATGTGCAATGATGAGCTATAATTGTTGATATAATGATAACAACGTACTATGCATAATATTGAATAAGATGTTGATGATTGTTATTGTTGAAAAGGTAAAAAAATCTATACACACTGTTCACCCCCCCTCTTAGTGGGCTCAGTGTGTCCAACAATTGGTATCAGAGAGGGCCTTTATAGAAAACCTTAATAGCTTGAAGGATATATTAGACACACTATGGGGTTCTCAATGAATGGAGTACCATTGTTTTGTGTAACAAATTACTTCATCTAGAAAATAAAAATACAATTTTATCTTGAGGCAGAAGGAATTGGTATATGGAAATCAATGCTTGCTAGATATACTCCTCCAAAGAAAGTGAAAAACAACTTAGAAGGAAGCAAAGAAGAATAATTCAATGGCGATTTAATCCATCCTTGAAGGATTAATAGATCACCAAAACAAGAATATAGGAAAGTGCAAATCAACTAAGGAACTATAGCTCAAATTAGAACATATCTACTCTACTAAAGAACAAGAAGAAGAGGTTATAAAACTCATGGTTGAAGATCCTACAGATATCCAAAAGGAGAAAATAGGAAAGTAAAAATAAATTGAAGAGTTGTCACCAAAGATAGATCAATTCTACTTCATTGAATAACATAAAGAAGAAGACAACTCCATAGAAAACCCAATAATACCATCTCCACCACACAAACATCCACTGCAAAAATTTAAAAATCCATCAACATGAAAGCACATGAAGATGAGATACTGAGTTTATTAAGGATATGTTGATGAGGAAGTCTCATCGGACGTGGAAGTATGAATTTGCATAAAACCATCCAGATTGTACTGAAACCAGTTGAGAGAATGGAAACAATGCTTGCATTAGGAGTGAGACCCACCGTCATCATCCTATAATATGTGGCGTAAAGGAGCGTCCAGAACATCTTGTAAAAATACCATAAGATTTTGATCGTTTCCCACCAAAATTCAATGAATGTATAAACCATAACTCTATTTACTACCTTTTATACAAATATGTGTGGTACTTCGATCAAAACCTAACCCACACAAATTTAATTTTATAATTTCACCATAAATATATCTTTCTGATAGGAGAAAATCAAAGTGGTGCACTTTACCCCATGCTTAATAAGATCCTGAACTAAAGGGATCAAATATTCGAAGGACCCTAGGTAGTCTAGAGAGGTTAATGTAGTCTCCATCCCTAGGCCTGATCGATGGCGGGGAAGAACGCATATAAACCCTCTATTTTTAGAGGAATATTAATATATGTTCCATGATAGTATTCTCATGAAAGGAGACTGTATCAATATTTTCCCAATCTGATCCTAAGCCTTTCTCCATCCTAGCTTGAATTTTTGTTTAAAGAAGGTGAATCGAAACCACATGTAGGGGAATTGACTCTTTACAAGTCCACTATTTCCCCGTAAATTAAATGACCTCGAAAAGGGGTCTTGTTGGCCATATTTTCTAACTATGACCAACTACAAATAATTAAACCACACAAGGCGCCTAACACATCCCTCAGTGTGTTTGGTATACTTAATTCTTGCAGGTTATGGTCCTGCTACCATCTAATTTTTGCTCTCTTAAGGAGAGTCTCTATGTTTAAGTTCCAAAAGTCTTCTTAAAAACTACCTAACAAAAGAAGAGCTATTTGAATTCTAGATAAAACTATCCATTTAACAGCTACTAAATTAACACTAGCTATTTATCTACGACTATACTAACCTATCTTGGCCAAGAGCAGTTTTAATAATTACTGTCACTTGTTGTACTGTAAATAATGATTTTGAAGATATAATATACTACAAGAAAAATCTCATTTAACATATTATAATATCAATAATGAATAAATTACAATCATTAATTATAATAAATAATAATAAATTATTATCACCTATAACATATATACTGTCACAAAACAACAAGTTATATTATGTCAAATATCTAAAAGATTATAATAATGATTATTACTGATCATAACATCTATACAAACATATAATAAGAACAATAAAGTACATGAATAATGACATAAAAAGTTAAATAAGATAATGAAAATTATCTAATTATAACAATAAATATCATACAATCAGAAACTTAAACATTGCGTTATTTGAAAGTATAAATATAGCTAATACAACAAGTACAATGTGCATATGAATCAACATATGAAAGCAAACTATAAAACAGAGTTGATATTCATATATAACTATATCTAGAAAAACATAAACTACAATGTTACTAGTTTCTCAAGACAACTCAGAGTTGTATGCCAGCACAAATGTTATCATGACATAAAAATCTGCTTCAAAATTTAGGATATTTCAACTCCATATAACAACTTCTTCTCTCTATCGATTATCCCTATCCTCAGTCACCCTGGTGACTTATATGCTAAGACAAACTAACTTCTTGGAGCATTTTATGGATCTATTTCCCAAAAATAAACTTCTTGAGTTTAACAGCTGTCGAAATCAAACAGACAATCAACATGTTTTTTTTGTTGAAAAGATAACAAGGCATCACAAAGTAGTTTAAACCATTCCCTGAAATAAAAGGCACATGATAATGAAAGCATCATAAGAGACAATTAGTTTAACAGCGGGCATTGAAACATCCATAAGTTCATCAACACCATATGAAACAAAATGTATCCACGATAAATGTGTAAGCCACCTGCAATAACAGTTCAAACATAATATTAAATTTTCATTTAAACTTGCATTTAATCAATGAACAACAAACAAAAGAATCCTAACCACTTCTACAGAGTATTTGATTCTGTAGATGTGCTACTTAAATTTTTTACTTTTTACGAATAAAAAACCTGTAAAAAATAAACTAAAACAACAAAAACGAGTTTAATTCATGATTTGTAGTTTTGTTGCTCATTGAGCCTCAACCAACCTAAGCCAAAGTTTTATAATTTTGATCTTCTGTTGTTCTCCTTGCTTTAGTAATCTTTCAGTTCCAAAAGATAAATATTCTTTTATGGCCTTCTATTTTTCTTTCTTAAGTTTCAAATCATGCCACCGATTTATCCACTGCAACAACTCGCTTTTAAGGCTCTTAATCTATTCCTCCTTACCGAGCATATTAGAATGAGATTCTCTCAACTTTGTTTCTAATTGAGAAATTATATCCTCAAGATATTTTTAAGAGTTTGTTGAAGGTTCTTTTCACTTCGAGCAGGCGAGGAGTACCCAGTGTATGACAGATTTTTCTCAGATCTAAAAGGAGAGGATGTTTCAATGAAGTCCTTTGCAGGAGACGTCATGGGGTTTTTCACCTTCATTCTCTATAATTCATCCATCATGAGAAATTTCATGAATTGGAGATAGATCATCATCATCACTTACAACTTCTACCAAAGGAGATTATCTTTGTTGTTGTATTGTAATAGGAATGGAAATTGTAGCCATACTACGAGTGAATTGATGTGTGCTAGCAGAGGAAGACTTGTTTAAATTCATTATAAACTGTAGATTATTATTTTTTACCATTCGATAACCCTTCTAAATTCTGCATAGGGATATTACAAGTTTGCACAGACTACGATGGATTGGCAAGAATTTCAACAATTGGAATAATATCATTATCTATCAAATCACACCCTAAATCTTTCGTTGGGATAGGGTTACTGACACTTCCATATTTAGGGTTTAAATCAAAGTCTAACTTGGAGGGTTCATGCTGAGAGGGTCGTCTTCTTTTCTGCCGAGTCTTAGGGAGAGGAGAAGGCCAAAACTGGGTCTGCCCGAAATTGTTTTCATTTAAAAAAAGTTCCCAATTCTTACCCATTGTAGAAAACTGGTATTGTATCACGAGTTTAAGTAAACCATGGTGGAATTAAATTTTTTCTTGATCTCCAACTGTGTTTTGGACCGCGTAGGCCGTGTTTTCTAAACTATTAAATAAGAAGCAAGGTATATTTACCCTAGAACCCTTGAACGCCCTAATAAGCTTGACGTGATAAAAATGTACATAAGAAAACCTACCATCGCAAGTGATGTACCTTATAATTACCTGCATAAGGGCCACCATTGAGGTTTGAGGGACTTCACTGGATATCCATGTTTACCTTCGAAATTATCTGGAAGAGGAAGCAAAAAATGTTTCCACTTTGGTTTGTTAATTTCTCTCTGTTTAAACAATCTTTCACCTTTCTGTGGTAGCTTGGTAGCCTTTGCTATGAGGTCTTCAGTAATAACTAAACTTAGGTTCCCAATTTGGGAAACGTTTTCTCTAAGTGACAAAGCAAACTGTCGAGTCACTTTTGTATGATGCTCGTTGAAACTTTGAAAGAAGTCACCCCATCCGATTTTCTCAATCAATTGAGCAGACTCAGGTTCAATCTCCAATAGATCGCTCCCAACTCTTTCGAATCTATAGAGAGGAGCCATTGTTTCAACACTTAGCTGATAAACAAGGTAATTTTGAGAGTATTCATGAATGTGAATAGGAAAATAAAACTAGGTCAATATAACCCTCTAAAAAAAACCCCAATTTCAACAACCATCACAACCAAAACAATGCAAGCTTCACCATAGAGGTTTAACAAATCGAGGTTAATGATGATAGCAGCTACGAAATAATGGTCTCGTACAGGATTTATAAATGGAAATGAGCTTCAAAGACCCAATAATATAATGAAATGTAACACATATTATAGTTGTACCATACAAAACCGATGTTGCACATCATTCAATGGTAGAGTGATTACATGGTTTCAATCATAGTTAGGGTAGAAGGCATGTATTACATAAAATTCATTATCAACTTCGTTTGTATGAGCACCATTGTAGCTAGGATAAATTACAAGTGTAGATTCAAATTAACAATAATCATTTAATCATAGTTTTTAAGATAATATTTAGATTATATAATGAATAAATATTATTAATCTAACCATTACATAAGGTAAAAATGCATTTTATCACTTATAATTTATCTGGAATGATAAATAAAACATGAATCATTGGTATCGATCAACATGAAAAGATCATGTAGGAAGGATGAGATTAAAATTATAGAAGTGAAATTTGAATTAGTCTCAAAATGAGATTAGTTTGCTATCAATCTGATGAAAAATTTACCGAAACTATATCATCATCACACAAATATAATCAAAGTTAAATATATGTATATGAAAATTGATTATATAAGAAGTAGATTTAACAACTATTAAATTAATCATCAATGATTCCTAAAAAACATGAGATTGATATGCTAGCAATGATTTTACTCAAGTAAATAGTGTTCTCAAATTGAGAGTACCTTCAGAATCACAGATTTTGAAGGCACTCTTTAATAATTTTCTCAAGAATTTATTAAAGAGGGAAGCTGATGTCATTTTCTATTGACAAAAAAAAAAAGCGAGAAGGTTGTTTGCTGCCAAAAAATGGAGACATACATGAGTGAACCGGTTATCTATGTTCATCTTACGTCACACAATTAAGTAAGATATGGTCTAATACTTACTTTGATAAATAAGATAATCTTAATCTGATACAAACCTATGTTTAATGATTTTCATAATTGCAAATACTTTCATAATCCTCCTCCATACTGTTAATACAGATTTTGGTTTTGTAGATGAGCCAAATAAGATTGCCTCATCAAAACTAAGTACTCAAAAGTTAAAGATAATCCAAACCATTGGTATAAAGATATAACTATCTACATTTCTAAAAAAAACCTAGAACCCGTTCCACTTTTTTTTAAGCATTGATTTTATGCCTTATAGAAGAGGGAATTAGTGTCCTAGATTGGTAATCAAATGACAATGTCACCCACAAACATCATCAGAGATGAATCAAGTGGCTCATTACTAAGACCCCCCTATCTCTTGATTATAAAACTAAGAGCCACTACCACAGTTTGGTAAATAATTTTGGTAATATCATACCAATGATGCTCATGATCCTGAGCGGACCGACTCATTACTGAGACCTTCCGTTCCCAATTTCATAAAATTTGTTTTTTTTAAATGGAACATATTAAGACACTCTCCATATTGTAAATGAGTTTGAAAGGTGACTGATAATCCAGATTCATAAGGATTTTCCAAGTACAAGGTTCTGAAGAAATAACTCACCGGGTATCTTTACTATAATATTAAAATGGATTGTAGAGGATTAATCCTAACTATATTCACAAATGTCTTAAATTTTATAATAGGTTTGTTTCATATTAAGAAAATATGATTAGATTGAGCAAGATGAAAGACCATACTTTATCACAATTACTCAGAATGAATGAACAAACTGAAATTCAAACTGTAGAGATTTATTTATCTACAAATACCTTCTCAGACAAAATATATAAATTCGAGATTGCAAAAGTAATGATTCTCTAACATGATATTGATCATTCCTTGAAGACAATTGAATTATACTAACATAAAATACTTTGAATGACTTACATATGAGATGAGTCTTAAGCAAAGACAAAGAACAAATGAGCTATACATTAAAGGATGCCCCATATATTTTCATAATTGTGATGAAAATTAAAACAAACTAAACTAGAAAAAGAAATATTATACAAATATCAACAAAACAAAACAAACTATGTACAGATTTAAATATTTGATAAAAATTAGCGAAATTATTTTTTAAGAATCGGCCCATTGGCATTAACTAGAAAGGTTTCGGACTGACCTTCCAAGGTCTGGAGTCTAAAATTACTTGGGCCCATTTTTTCAGCAATAATATAAGGTCCTAGCCAAAGATGTTGGAATTTCATATGTTCGCCTTTGTCCTCATGGGATTTATCCCACTTTAGAACCAAATCACCTACTTACAGATCTCTATTGGATGCTGAGGCCTGGTCAAACCAAGATTTTAAGATTTGTTGATGTTTCACAAAATGTTGTTTGGCTCTTTTCCTATCTTCCTCTAACTTAATCAAACTATTAATTCTATTCTCTGTAGAAGAACAATTTACATCCTAGATGGAATATTCTAACTGTAAAGAAGGTAAGCAAATATTGAGAGGTAGAATGGCTTCAGTACCATAGACTAGAAGGAAAGGTGAATTTCCTATCACATATTTTGGAGTTACTATGTCTTCTCAATGTGCATTGTGTAAGGCAGTATGCCAATTTCAATGATGTATGGCAATGGTTCTCTTTAGAATCTTTAGTAAATTCTTTTGGTGGACTCGGGTAAGCCATTACCCTAAGGGAAATAACTTGCAGAATATCTGACTCTGATATCCTTCTCCAAAGAAAGTTTTGTTAATTCAATAAAACAAAAATAAAAAAATGTTATCAAAGACTAGAGATTCAGGCACACTGAACTGAGTAATAATAGAGGATTCTAAAAAAAGGACAACTTGATTCATGTTTACTACGCGCAATTTTGCAGCTTCGTTCCATCAGGTAAAATAATCAGTTGCAGTGATAACATATTTATGTTGCATGGATGAATGTGGATTGATTGGACCTACTATATCAAGACCCCAGTGCTGAAATGGTCTTTCCACTGAAATTAGTTGTAGTGGAAAAGAAGGGTTTTTAACCCTACCTACATCGATTTGACAATCTTGGCATTTTCCAACATATGCATAAGATTCTTGAAATAAAGTAGGCCGATAATAACCATCCCTAAGTATTTTATGTGTAGTGGTTTCACCTCCAAAATGACCGCTAGCAGGACTAGAGTGCAACTCTTTTAAAACTGTTTCAATTTCATCTTTATCAAGACAATGCAATAGTACACCATTTGAATTTTTCCTAAAAAGGATGTTATTTATCAGTTGATAAGCAACTGATTTTAATCTTAATGCCCTTCTCTTCTTTGGATCTAGGTTATCAGGATCACTCCCTGTTTCAAGAAGAATTATTACATGAGAATACAAGGAATCTTTATGATGAGGAAAGAAATAAATTTCTTTTTTTTTCATAAAAGATTCATCGATGTTAATATCAGAATTATTCACCGACAAATGAGCTGGTTCGACAACGAGTTTACAAAGACCTTTCCCTCTAACCACCAAGGAAGGTTTGATCTAAAGATCATATTATTGAAGGGATGTCATCCAATGAGCTCCTTTATCACATAAATCCTTTTGTATTAACAAATTCCTTACTGCGGGATATGTACCAACAACTTTAGTTCTGGATTTTAAGAGGTAAGGTCGAAAATGTTTGACTGCTCTAAAGACAACAAACACTTGTTTGTCTACTTCATGATAATTTAACTTAGCTCCTTTAAAATTTGAACTCGTAAATGATATAGGAATATCATGGTTTTTTTATTGCGTTGAGTCAAAACAAAATCATATGAAATATATGAAGCAAATGTATAAAGTATAAAATCCTTACTCAAATAAGGACTTAGAAGAAGAAAAGCTTCAGACATAGCTTCTATAATTATTTTAAACGACTCTTTTTCATTGTTTCCCCAACAAATGTTAGCATAATTTTTAATCATGTTTTGCAGGGGATGTACAATTGGATAGAATCTAGGGATAAATCTCCTGAAAAAAATAATTTTTCCCAAGAATGACTGCATAGCCTTCTTACTAGAGGGGTAAGTGATCTTGGATATGGTCTTAGTTCTATGAGGATCAAACATGATTCCATATTTAGAAAATATACAACCTAAAACAATCCCCTGGATTGTGAGAATTGCTTCATAGTGAGATATAGAAGCTAAGGAAATATTCACAATCTAAGTTATTCACAAAATATGCAAGAAGACAGTAAAATAGAACAAAATAACACACATAGATGGTGCCAATAAATGATATTTCGATTATTATACAACTTGTAGATATGTATGGTACATACTTATAATACAATGAGGAAAATTTGTGAGCGCTTGAAGGCCATCTGGATGTGTACAAGTGTTAGGCTAGGATTTGACACCAAAACCCCCCTAGGTTGACCAATAGGCTCCCAAACCATACCAAATAGTCACGAATTCAAGTGTGAACATGGATGGAGCATGATGGATCATAAATGAATGCATTATAGTAATGTGTGAGGACATGTGTGAGTGGGAGAGGCTCTAGGATATAATAAATTCCTAAGAAAACAAAAAAATAACCACATTCACACACTAGAGCCCCTAGTCAAACATATTCCATGATTTAAGGGATAAGGAATGGTCTGTTATTAATGAGGGTGCATGGGTTGTCAGGATGACCAAGATAGAGCACCTCAATTGTCATGATGATCAAAGTGGAGCGCCTCAACTGTCATTGAATGAGCCAGAATCATCTAATAGACCAAGATTGATCAGTATAACCTAAGTTAGACCATATGACATAAGTATAAGACAAATGAGAATGTCACCCAGGTGTGTGACCATGGTACTAAGGTGTATTATTTCTCTAACACCCTCCCTTAAGCATAAATTAGTACATCTTATACCAAATGATTATTGAGGCCTTGGCAACTAAGCCTCAAGTCACCTCTTACAACAAAATTTTTATTTGTCCATGTAAAATGAGGAAAGAGGAAAAACATCATGGGGGAAATCCTCCCTCAAGGATGGACATGATAGAGATGATTGAAAAGGTCTTCAAAAGGTCATCTTCTTCACTTGAATGAGTTGAAATAACAAATTCTTGGTGATGGACTTGGTGAAGATGTTGTGGATGCCAAGATCATGCATCAATGCATCAATGTGTTGTAGACAAAGAATGTGTGGAGAGGTCTCTTGATGGTCATCATTTGTTGATGGAGGAGAACCATAAGAATGTAATTTTTTGCAATCATACTCTTATCTGGAAGCATAATCAATAATGGAAAATATATCTCTGTAAACTATTTCCCAACTAACATCAAAAGGCTTAACAAAATCTGCCTCATGTGTAACTACCATATCATGATTAAAACCATGAATCTTCTTCCCAATTTGATGAAGAACCTTCATAACTATGTAAAAAATATCATGAGGCTCTTAAATATTAGAATATATGTCATATAAAATATAAAATATCATAGGTATAGTGTATCCATGAGCGAATGAGTCCATAGTGGGAGAAGAGTGGGAAACTAGATCACACTGACAATTGAGCGAACCTGGATGGTCTAAAGACTTGAACATATAACCATAGCTGGTGAGAGAATGTTGTTATAGCTGATTTTACCACACATGGTGAATCACACTTTTATGGCCTTCCATGTCCCTATGCAGACTCCTTAGACCCCATGGACCATTTTTGTTCCTTTGATGTTTCCTAGATCATCCCTAAAAACATGCTTAATTTGCTATACACGACTTTTAGACCCTTTATTACGTATATATGCAGGTTTGACCTCTAAAACCGTGTACATCGGGAAGTGTGCAAAAATCCAAATTCTTTTGGAGTTTTCCTTGATTTGGATCCGACTCACTTGTATCCTGGCCTTCCATATGCCTCGATCAGACCGCTCGGATTCGACCTTTCATTACCCCATTGATGAGCTATATAAGGAACCCTTTGGATACATTGAAGGCATATGAGAAATTGAGAGCAAGAGAACTATAGTCCATTGTTTCCAGAACTTGTGCTTGAGTCTGCATCCCCTTTGTCCCTTGGAGCACTTTTGTGTTCTTCCCAAGCTTACCTTGCTATAGTGAGCTTGCTATCGAGAGATGGAGGATTGAAGTGGTGGAGGCCCAAGTGGGGGACTCGATTTCTCCAATTCACAGACGTGCCGATAGAGGTTGTATTCATTGTAATCTCTGATTTTATATTAATAGAAATATCTTTTCCTATCCAATAATGTGTATTTGAATGAATATTTTATCCATGGATGATTTCAAATGCTAGAGTAGAGCTAACAAAATTATATATAGTATGCTTGTCTTGTTTATTGAATGTTGAGGAAGCAATTTATCAATTCAAGCTGAAGCTAGAAAGCTCAATGGGGATCTACATCAACCGTCCGGAATAAGGTACGAATCAATATCCTTTAGTGTTAGTTGTTTGGTTTCTCTTGCATATATGAAAGGATTGATTTATGGAGTCAAGCTGTCTGTTGTGGTACCCCAAGCCATAGGAATTTCTCTCCATAATAGAATTGGTGACTCTGCTAGGGAATTCCTAGTAGTTGTCCTTTGGGGGTTTTTATCGGCATTCAATGTTCTTGAATTGCTCTTGTTTCTCTATTTCTGAGTCAGGTATGGGGGCATGTTTTCCTGGTAGTGTCTGAATTGGTGTGAATTTTGTCTCAGTTCATCTGTTTGCCTTTATTTTTATACATTTCTCTTCATGTACGCAAGTTTTTTACTCACAGTCGCGTATACACGCGGCTTTGACTGCTATATCCGCGTACATACGCGGGTTTATTGCGAACAGTTGTGTATACCCTTAGTTTTTCCTTCTAGAGGAAGATTGATTGTGGCTGGGTGAATTTGGATGATTGCTGAGTCTACTTTGATACTGCTAGAGTCTGTATACATCTCTGTTTCTGACTAGAGACACTTTTTTTTAGGATAAATTTCTTTTTTAAGAAGGTTCTTGTCATTGCATTTTCAATTTTTTGTTTTGGGATTAGTGCATTAGATTTCTTTTACCTTAGTACTTTGTTTGAGTGCTGTTTGATTATGCTTGCCACGTCTGGGGGTAGTAGAATCATTCTTTTGCTTTAGTATCTCATTTTTATTCAAAAAATCCAAAAATATTTGCTTTTGTGCATCATTATGCATTGCACTTTGCATTTAGCATGGTACTTGCACTAGATTTCCTTAGAGTATTAGCCAGGATTTCATATAGGAATGATTGCATTTGTCATTTGAAGAAAAAATTTGCATTTCACGTAGTAGCATGCCTTGTTTTTCATTTGACACAATGCATTTGCATTGATTGTTAGGTGTGCATTTTACTTCATGTTGCATCATAACACCATTGGTTGCACGATCATCTACCTCTTTTGAGTAATAAAGACAAATAAAATCAACGCTTAATTAAAATGGATTACACTATTTTCTTTGATAGGGTGCACCAACAAGATTAGGTTTTAGGCTCTTGGAATAGTTCACTGTGAGTAAATTCTCCAAGACCACTAAACAACAACATGTATGTGTTTGTCCAGGTGAGAGTGTGAAATTCCTTGGTATAATTAGTGTTTCTCAAGATCATCCTCTCAAAAGGGAGTTAAGCACGAGGTAGTGTGAGTGGTTATTGATTGGGATGACCCCTAGTCGTAACTGAGTAGCACTGGAGATATTTCCAGGATTGTATTTGTATCTGGGGGCTCTTTCGAGAGTTTCAAGATTCGCTACCCTACCCATACGGTCAATCCCGCTTGCGACTGTCTGCCTAAGCATTGATTATATTGAGGTGACCTTAGTTGCCTTACCTAGGATATCGAGGGGGTACTTTGCAAGGGTTATTCTGTGGGTGTCCCAGCTAGGTTTGTTAGGGTTAACCTTGACTTGAGATCGAGTCAAAGGTGGTTAGGTCTAGCACATGGTTTGGGCACATGGTTTGTTGTATCCCATGGTATTGTCCCATGGTATTGCATGTGTTAACCTTGACTTGAGATCGAGTCAAAGGTGGTTAGGTCTAGCACATGGTTTGTTGTAGCCCATGGTATTGTCCCATGGTATTGCATGTGATTAAGCCTTTATAAGGCTTGAGGAGGCTCCATTGTAATTGTACTGGATATGTGTACTGTAATGTAATGGATGTGGGCATTGTATTGTACTGGAAGAGAGACTGTGAGAGCGTGAAGAGGAAGTGCAGCGGTTTTGCTGCAAGGTGTATCCCTTCATCTTTTTGGACTGCAATAAAAGGACTGACAAATTTCTTTGTGGACATAGCCCATCGTTTGGGTGAACCATGTTATATCTATGTCTCTCTGTACTGTTTTAATTTGTTTTGCATCTTGTTTATTGATTTAACTGTATATCTGTTATTGCTCTGCGGTCCTATTTTTCTAACAAGGTTGGGGTCGGACACCACAGTAGCTTTACGCCTTGAAGCTGAGGGCCACAATAATTGGTTACGAACCTCTGCTTGTTGTGTATGGGAGTCTCAAGCCTCTCCTAGGTGAGACATACCTGCTTCATTCGAGAGCTCACTTATCTTACCCTTGCTTGCTTGTGTTTGGCTTTAGATTTTATTGGTGTATGCTCTTTACACGTTAGCTTTCCTAGGGTTTGCGTAATTTAGAGAGTCTTTTACATTTTTGAGTTATTGTGGATTCGGGTGCGGCTCCTCATCATTCTCCTCATTTAGCAGGACTTTCGCCTTCTACTTCTCCCCCTCCTTTGGGAGAGAGAAACAAATGGTCCAGGTGGACTACTTCGCACTTTGATTCACATACGATGGGAGATCATGAAGATGGTATTCCTAAGTGGTATTCTCCAACTCAAGTGGAGGACAGAGAGTTTACTCCTACATTTGATGCTTCACCTGATATGCCTGCACATTCTGGGTTTGATCCTTTGCATGAAAGGCCTATTCACTCTAGCTATGATCCCTTGTTCATAGGTCATTGGTATTGGATGTCGGGTGACGAGACTCATCATGAAACCACAAACACTAGTTATGGTAGTTATGGTATGTCTGGTATCCCTAAACATGATCCGACATTTCATGTCGAGTCATATTTTGAGCTTAACACTACACCTGGGGGCACTCCTATTCCTTACCATGTGGAGAGGTTTGGGAGCACAAATAACATTGCACCTTCCATTCCGGCGGTGGAAGCTACATCACATATTCCTCCTAGACCTAGTGTTAGTAATCCTATTAGGATACTAGAGCCAAGACGAGTGACTATAGGGAACACCACATACATAATTTCACATGTCCCTTCGTCCTCTATTCCTTGTTCTTAGAATGCTATTCCTCCCCCTCATTCACATGGTGCTTCGGGCTGGAACGTTGCTACGAGTCATGTTTGTACTGCTACTACTCACACAGTTGTGTCTTAGAGTCAAGTACCTCTTGTTGTTTCGGGAGGTCGTATTCCTACTTTTAGAGGTCATGTTACTACTTCTGGAGCGTATATTCCTACTTATGGAGTGTCTCATGGGAAATCTCATGGGATGTATTATAGACCTTATTATGGGATGCAGTATGGACAGGGTTATTCACCTTATGGGTACAGGTATCAACAACCTGCTTACTCTCTGAATTATGGCTTTGTAGCCCCACATAGTCAAGGTACACCACATTATGGTGCTTCCATGCCACCCTACATGGGTAAAATGGGAGGAGGGCACTATGGCCAAGGCCATGGTGGTTACGGTAATCAAGATTATTTGAATCAAAATTATCAGGGAGTGGGGCATAGACCTACTCATCCTAAGCTCCCTTTCCTCGCAACGCTAAATCTTCCTGACTTGTTGAGATTAACAAACGATCGTGTATCTCACAACCCGGCTTGGCCAGCTATCCCTAATAAGCTTGCCTCAGACATCCCCAAATTAGAGGGCAAACCAGGAGAAGATCCGAGTGAACATGTTACTACATTTCACCTATGGTGCTCTTCAAATTCCTTACACGAAGATTCGATCTGTTTAAGGTTGTTTCAATGCAGCCTTACAGGGCCTGCCATGAAATCGTATATAGAGTTACCCAGGGGGGCATTGACGTTGTTTGATGACCTAGCTATGAATTTTATCAACCACTTCCAGCTACCAGTGCGTTACAACGTTGGTATTGAACTCTTGTCGAAATTTCGGTAGGATAAAGCCACACATATCTCGGACCATATCCAAGAGTGGCGTAGACGGAAGAGATTGATTAAAGCATTCATACCGCCGGAATTTCTCCTCGAATGGTTCCTTAAATCATTACTGCCTTATATAGCGAAGGATGTTTCTACATCCAGATTTCAGAACGAGGAACAAGCCATTTTTAGGGCATAAGAATTAGACTTGATTTATGCTCAGTCTGGTTTGTTATATGAGATCATTCCTAATGCTCCATGTTCTAGTTTCGACCCTAAGGTTAAACCTGGACCACATGCCGATGGCATTGTTGGTTGTATGAGTGCCAAGCCTGTGGTTTCAGTTGTGAAATAGGTCAATTAATTATCTATCAACCAATTTGCCTCGGGACAAGCCACGGCTTCGTCTCAACCCACCCAAACGGCGAGTGTGCTTTCGGTGCAATCGTTGAACCAGAAGGGTAACCAACAACTTAGAAGGAATAAAAAAAAGGGTAAGAACAATCATAAGGGTTGGAATAGGAATGAAAATGCCAACTCTAATGACAAGAACGCCTGAAATGTGGGGGGGGACAAACAACCTAAACGTAATGTTAAGTTTCCTTGCAAGTTGTGTAAGGATGACCACCTCACTCACTTGTGCCCTTGGATTGATGAAGCCTCAAGATTCATAGCACAGGGCCCAATTGTGCTAACTAACCCTTTTCATCATAATCAAAACATGAACTCGAGGACCCATGATCAGTCTGGTGGTGAATAAGATCCACCGGATACTAGTGGTCATGGTTGCATCAACATGGTCCGTGCTACTAAGGTTGTGAATCGTGCGAAAGACTATGGTTCGTCGCAACCTGACCTTGGAAAGGAACCTGATCCACCTGGGAGTCCATTGCGTATTGAAAAACCTGTGGATAAACCTGAAGTTGCACCTCACATTCCTAAGGGAGTCCTTAAGTGTTCGAGGCACAATACTAATGCCCAAGCTGCCCATAAATATTCTGTTGTCGAGGATTTGGGCCACACTCCTTGTGCGATGTCTGCGCTTGAAGTACTTCAGAGTTGTCCTTCGCAAAGGAAGGATTTGCTTTCTGCCCTAGGTTTGAATGATGATATTTCTTCCTCTGTGATCAAATTTGAAACCACAGGACTTCAGGATCGCTTGCCTTACTATGTGTCTCTCTTAATTCACATAGAATGTCTTAACATGGCTGTCAAATGCACTATGATTGACGAAGGCGCTGCTGCTTCCGTGACGTCTTTGGCATGTTGGAAGGGTTTGGGTTCCCTCGAGTTGTCTAAATCCAGTACCATGTTGACTGATTTCGATGGAAGATCATTTCGACCACACGAGATTCTTCCTTCTCTTAAAGTTCATTTGGGAGGGAAGACTGTTGCGATAGAGGTCGAGGTGGTTGATGTGCCCCTTGACTACAATTTTTTGCTGGGTAGGAATTGGATTTACAGTATGCAAGCTGTAGCTTCTTCTCTATTTTGAGTTGTATGCTTTCCATTTAATGGGAAGATACTTACGATTGACCAAACTTCATTCAGGAATCCACCAGTTACCACATCTTCGGGAGCTTCCATCCCAATTGTAGATCACCCTTAGCCGGCAACTAGGAGTGTGGGTGTTGGCATGTATCCATCCCTTATGGGAAGCTTTAGTTGTACTGCACCTGTCCTTATGATAGGGTCTAGTTCCAATGAGGCTTTGTCATCAGTGAGATCGGTGTCTTTTCGCAAAACCTATATGGAAGATCCTTGGATTCTTCCTACACCAAGTCCTTTGAGTGAGTCCATCGAGATGGACGTGCCGTTGCCTACAACTATGATAGCTTATCAAGATAATCTTCCGTGTGTTGCAGAGCCTAGCCTTTCCTATTCGCGGACAGAGGAGGAGGACCCATATGTACTGCTTGCATGGGTAGTTCAGTCTTCTCACATGCATGACTGCCTTGATAGTGTTTTTCCTTTAGATGAGGCTATTATTGAGGCTATGTTTGGGGTTGAGCCACCTTGGGAAGAGTTGCATCATAGATCTTACTTTCTTCCTGAGCTTGACCGTTTGGAGTATGAAGACTATAGGGAGATTCTTAGTGAGAGAATTGGTAGTCCCATTGTTCTGTTAAGCTCTCCTAGTCCGATGGCTGATGGAAACATGGCGAATATATCTCCTACCATCCCTATCAATATCTCTTGCGATCCTGGAAAGATTGAGAATGTCTATATTGGGGCAGAATGTTCCCATGCTGAGATTCAAGAGTACACCGAGCTGTTTAAATAATTTCGTGATATCTTTGCTTGGTCTTATGATGAAATGCTAGGTATCGACCCTCACATTGTTGAACATGAGATTAAAACTTATCCCAATGCTAAGCCTGTTTGACAATGCTTGCATGCGGTGAATCCTAGGAAAGCACCCGTGATTAAGGTTGAGATAGAAAAGCTGTTAAATAACGGTTTTATCTATCCCATTCCCTTGATGGAGTGTGTTTCAAACCCTGTTCCGATTGATAAAAAGCAGGGAACGATTTGCATATGCACTGATTTCCATGACTTGAATCGTGCCTATCCTAAAGATAATTTTTCCACACCATTTATCGATCAAATTTTGGATGAGTGCGCAGGAAGCGAGGTATTTTCCTTTATGGATGGCTTTTCTGGATATAATCAGATACAAATTAAACCTGAGTAAAGCATAAGAATGCCTTTATTTTTCCTTGGGGAACCTTTGCATATCGAAAAATGCCTTTTGGCCTTAAGAACGCTAGAGCCACTTTTCAGCGGGCTATGACCTTGATCTTCCATGATCTCAAATTGATTATTGAAGTCTTTTTGGATGACCTTGCTGCTCATTCTTGCATGAGAATACGTCATTCCTATCATTTGAGATTAGTGTTCGAAAGGTGCCGCCATTATTTGGTCAGGTTAAATCCTCACAAGTGCATATTTTGTGTGAAGTATGGTCGCTTATTAGGGTTCATTGTCTCCAAAGAGGGTATTAGAGTCAACCCTTTAAAGGTTGAGGCAATACTTCAATTGTCTCCCTCGAAAAACATTAGACATCTTCAATGTTTGCAAGGCATGGCAAACTTCTTACAGAGATTCGTTGTGATTTTTTCCAACTTGACTAGAGTATTTATGCATATTTTGAAGAAGGAAACTACCTTTTGCTGGGATGAGTGAGCCCAGGAGTCCTTTGATGCGCTTAAGCAAGCCTTAGCATTGGCCCCAGTGATTATTCCACCCGACTACAGCCGTGAATTTCTACTTTATGTGTCCGCATCCATGGAGAGGATTGGTATGGTTTTGGTTCAAGAGGATGAGGAGCTCCAAGAGCATGTCATATTATATCTGAGTCGGAACCTTATAGATGCAGAAATCCATTATTCCCATGTGGAGAAGCTTGCCTTAGCTACCATTCACGTGGTTCAAAGATTGAGACGCTATATTCTCCTTCGCCAGACCTTGGTGGTTGCCCATTTCAATCCATTTCAGTTCGTCCTCACTAGAAGGATGATAGGGGAAAAGTATAATAAGTGGATTGTCATCCTACAAGAATTTCATCTCAAGTTTGTTTCGGCAAAATTGAAGAAATCATTGATTTTTTGCAGAGCTTATATCTGATTTCTCGAGTGAGGAGGAGGAGGAAGCTTGTGAAGATACGTTTTTCGATGAGCACATCTTCTTGATCTCAACTTTGGATCCATGGTATGGGGACATTATCATGTATTTACAAACATTGAAGGTCCCTACTCACCTTTCATGGGATGAATGAAGATGATTACGTCACGTTTCTAAGAATTACCTCATAGTGGATAACACATTGTACCGTCGTGGGGTAGATTCCATTTTGCGTAGTTTTTTAATTCATGAGGAGGCCGAGCTTGTGTTGAATGATTGCCACGGAGGGGCATGTGGTGTTCATTTATCTGGGCTTTCTACAACCCAAAAAATCTTGAGAGCGGGTTATTTCTGGCCGTCGATCTTTAAAGATTGTGTTAATGTGGTCAAGAAGTGCCACCCTTGCCAGGTGTTCACACGTAATATGTGCTCGCATCCTACCCCGTTACATCCATTATCACCGTCGATTCCTTCACTAAGTGGGGGATTGATTTCATGGATTGCAACCCAGCTTCAGCTGGGGGGCATCATCATATTATCGTGGCTATTGTCTACATCACGAAATGGGCTGAGGCTATGCCTACAGTTAAATCCAATGGTTAGACAGCCGCACACTTTGTATTCAACCAGATTATTACTCAATTTGGTATTCCAAAAGAGCTTGTCACTAACCATGGTAGGCACTTTCAGAATCGCATGATGGAGGATTCGATCTCGAAGTTAGGGTATAGGCAAGAGCATTCTTCTTCTTATTACCCTCAAGTGAATAGACAAGTTGAAGTAGTGAAAAAATCACTCAAGTCTATTCTCCAAAGAATCGTCGTACAAAGCAAGACCAATTGGCATATTATGTTATATCCTACTTTGTGGGCTTATAGGACCGCGGTTAAGACCGCCACCAATTTTTCTCCATATCAGCTTGTGCATGGAGTGGAGTCTGTATTGCCAGTTGAGTGCGAGATCCCTTCTTTGAAGCTAGCCATAGAACTCTTACCGGACACTTCTCCATTGGAGGAATGTTTGGTCCATTTAGAGCAACTTGATGAGTAGCGTCGAGATGCTTTAGTGGCTCTAGAAGTGAATAAGCGTCACGTTAAGGTCCAGTATGATAAATCTGTCCGTCCAAGGAGGTTTAGTGAAGGAGATTTGGTCCTTTTGTGGGATCAAGCTAACGATCCCTTGGGGGCAGGAAAATTCAACCCCATGTGGCATGGTCCTTACGTGGTTAAGCATGTGTTAGAGAAGGGTGCTTATGAGCTAGTAGACTATGAGGGGATGGCCTTGGCGGAGCCTAGAAATGGACTCTATGTTAAAAAGTACTATGCATGATTTTCAGCCAGGGCTGACTATTGTATATTAGTGTACAACATTTTGCATAGTTAGGTCTTTCTCATGGTGATTGGGTTTGTTGATTAGCTTCCATTTCTTATGGCATATGTCAATGGAGTCTTCCACCTTTATAGGATTTGTGGATGGTGCAAGCCGTCACACTCAACACTCATCCTCTACTGCTTGGGTGATTTATACTCCTATGGGTCAAGTATTGTCTTCAGGAGGTGTATGTTTGTGGCCCTCTTCAAAAAAAGTTGCTGAATATAGTGCCGTTATCAAGCTTCTACGGGATGCCATTTCACATGGTGTTCTATCTCTTGAGGTACGTCTTGATTCAGAGTTAGTAGTGTCACAAATTAATGGCTTGTATCATGTTAGAGATCCAACATTATTATGGAGATTCTTATGTGTGAGACTGTTAGAACGACAATTTGAAAATATAACATACATACATGTTCCAAGAATGAATAATCAAGTTGCTGACTCATATGCTAAATACGTGTTATATTGGCATTTGTTTCATAGACAATAAGCTCATCACAAACATATATTTTTACACATGTAAATAAATAAACCGATCATCATAAAAGAATTTCNATAGTGTCATAATACAAAAATGGGGCTCTCGAGCCACCAAAATATAAATACACGGTAGTACAAAATGTATCACTCCTAGGTATCTAAGCCTGGGGAGGAGGGGGGGGGTTCTGATAGTGGAATGTCACCACGACTCTAGCTAGTTGTATAAATAACTGCAGCCATGCTCATGGTACACCCACCACCTAATGTTGCATGGCCTCAGGCAGGTCCTCGACTTGCACCATGGGTACCCTGTGTATCAGCCTCACGAAGTTGGTGTGAATGCTTTGGAGCATCCGCTCCACATCCACACCCATAATGTCATCTCCTCTTCCCCTCTGTCTATGATGAGGGAAGCCTTTAGGCCACCATGGTCCTACATCTGCATGCATTAGATAGGATGCCACTATGTGTTGTTACGCAAAAATATGTCTTTTTGATTCCATATATCAAAAAACACAATTTTTTTTTAAATAACTCAAAAATATTAAAAAGAGGGTTGGGATTCGTTACCAATGTCACCATATGCCAATCCTAGTGGTATTGGCATGTCGAGGTCTCCCCAAAAATCTGTCCCTGCATAGGGATAATCATCGATGGAAACTATCTGTCGTTGCCACCATGGAAAGAAATCAGCTGGATAGGGGTTAGACACCCTACCTTTTCCCAGTCTGCGCATTGCATCTGCCCAACTTCGTTGGGCTAGATCTGGAACCCCGTGAAGAGGAACGTCAACTCTAGGGCTCAATCCAAGAACATGCTCAAAGAAAAATGTGCTCCGTATGCTACTGAAACCAAAGTTTTGTACTCTTCCCATCTTGCACTCACTGAGCTGGTGTTTCATGTTTCCCAGTAGTGTAGTGCTCCAATAATACACAGTGGGTCTCATGCACTCCACTGCATAGAACATCAGAGGCCGCGAAGCCTGGTGGAGTGAAGCTATCCCTGCTATCCTATCCAGTGTCAGTAGTATGGCCTTTAGGCCTAACACCTGTATGGAGTTAGTTGGGATCTAACTCCCGACCTTCTCCGTGTCCGGATAACAATACATGGCTATGTACTAATTGATGGTGAGGCCACCTTCGGGCCCACGAGATCATAGGTTCACCACTTCCCCCCATCGGGAAAGTCCAATAATAAAGTATATGTCCTCCACTTCTATGGTGAGGGACATCCCATCAATTTGGAAAGACTCCGAGCAGGATCCCAGTAGTTTACTAGCATCTGTACTAGTCTTGGTTTGGCTCTTAAGCCACCAAGACACCAAAACTTGTAGAGCTCGCATGCACGAAGAGCCTGTTGTGCCATTAGATCACCATGTACTGCTTCTTCTACATCCCTGTGCTCATGTTCTCTCCATTCTAGAACCATCCTGCACATTGAATTCAATTTTGAGTCATTAGAACACTTAAAATACCTTGAACATGGCCTCATACGCGACTGTTTGCTAAATAGCCGCATATGTATGCGACTTTGAGAGATTTTTCTACGTATATCCAGCCCTATACACAGAAAAATCCTCGATTTTCGCGTGGGCCATGGAGCGTACTTTAGAATGGCCTAGAATCCTGATTTGACCATGGAAAATTGTAAAATTTGCATGAAAATGAAAGAGCAGGGCATGGGTAATTACCTGGAAAAAACAGTAGTGGATTCCGCCGGCTGGATCTCCTGGAATTTGCTGTTGAAGTTCTGAGCTCAATTGGGTAAAAATTTCAAATGTTATATAATGTTTTGAATTTTTTACTATTTATAGAAATTTTTCAAATTTTTGAAAATTTTTACCCCCTTTTCTATAGTTTGGACCGTTTCTAATCCTTTTGGACCGTTTTTTGACTAATATATGATGTAGGAAACCATTTTGAGCATCGTTTCAATCATTGTGTTGACCTGTTTGTGCCGATTTCAGGTATCATGTCTAAACTGACATATAAGTTAGGTTTCACCACCATTTGCATTTTGCATGACCTTATGACCATTTCATTATAACCGTAGGTACGAACCCATTCTATCTTGTCATGAAACCTTCTTTCTGTTTTAGAAGTGGCATGATTTGAATGGTAGAGGTTGACCTTACATGGGTACCCTAGTTAGCGGCTTATTTGCATTTGGTGCCCATGCCAACAGTTTTGTTCTTTAGGGTGTGGGATTCCATTATGTCAAGTTGTAATTGCATTATCATGAGCTTTGCCTGCCTTCTTGAGCCTTATGCTAACTTCCCTGACTTTGAGTATCAAACATATAGCTCGAGCTTGTCTCATGTCTAAGCCATGCAGAGCCATTTTGTATATCCTTTGCAGCTTGATTCCCTGTTTTACCAGGAGGGGACTTTCCCCTGAGTGTCGCTATCCTACACATGTATCCTTGCATTGAGCATAGGTATGTTCCACTGCTTGGAATTAGTTTGTTTGCCCATTTGACACTCGTCTCCTCCTATTCTGTAACTTTAAAGCAATTTTATCCTTTTTCAAGCTTTTCAAATATTTGAAAAAGTCCAAAAAAAATTAAAAAACCAAAACGATGGACAAGTAAAGATGTTATCTTTGGCAGCAGTCGAGTCATGTCGCCTTCGAACAGAGTAGTGTATATCACATCCATTGGTTGTGTTAATAGTTTGACTTTAGGAGCTATACTCATTTATTTAAGTTTATCTAGACTGACTGGTTAAGCTTCCAGTCCCTATGGAGCCTCTGTCGATGCCTCCTCTGTCGTAGAGATGTCCCAGTCTTGCATATCGAGTCTATGTTGCCTACATTCAGTCACCATTCACCATTATTCTCTTGTTCTAAGGAAGTTGAAACTTGAGTCGGCCATTCCTCAGTTATCTTTACTTTGCATGTCGGCCATTCCCGATACAGTTACTGGTTCATGCACCTTATGATCGATTCCTTCCACATTATACAGCTTTGCTGAGTACCTCGTGTTGGATGATGGGGGATGAATTAACCCCCTCCTTCCAGTGGATTTCATCCCATCGACTTCAGATCATTTATTCTAGGATAGGAATCTAGAGTCATCTTTGAGTGCCTTGAGACTTGCAGTCATCAGTGGCAGGTTCTCTCACCATCAACAGTTCTTTGGGAATACATCAATGACCCCTGATCGATGGATTCTCTCAAGTGTTTGACCTCAACATATTTATTCACACTTGTTAGTTTGCACTCTAGTACCTTGATTCCCATTTTCATTATTGGTGGGTGATCTCGCGTCTGTTAACAGTATACATCAATGACCGGTAATCAGACGATGGACTACTATGTTCGACCTCGACACCTCTATTCACATAGTAGGACATGTACTCGTAGTGGTTTGCGTAGAAGACCTTCCAGACTGGTGGCATCTCATATATGCTACCTCCTTGATTGTGCCATTGTTCATGAGATTTCAGCTCTTGTGACTTGATTCTAGTATATGTCAGACATTTCCAGCCATTATGGAGATCTTGATCTATTGTATATCTTCAGTCTTCATGGAGATCATGATCTTTTGTATATCTTCATCATGGAGATTTTGATCTATGTATATTGTACGTGGTGATGACCACATATGTCATATTATATCATGCCTATTCATGGCCATTGTACTCTTATGTATCCGGGATTGCTATATGTATGTGTAGAGTTGTATCATTGTATAGTGTTGATTGAGTGGCTGGTTCTTCTATTGGGTTCTTCATCACTTCATTTCTGGGATAGAATTATAATGAATTTTGGCCATCGTATGACCCCTCTAACCTCACACATTAGGGGGCATCTATTATAGCTGATTTTACCACACATGGTGAATCACACTTTTATGGCCTTCCCTGTCCCTATTGTTGTAAAGGAAAGTATCCTATGGCTATGGTTTAAGAGGCCATCAACATACTGGGGTTGAAAGAGAGATGCACAATGTTCAGCAAGCATAGATAAGCAAGATCAGAGATGAGAAAGGTCCACACCTGACTAACTGAGGATGGTCCAAGCTTTCTCTTCAATCCTCTTCTTGCTCCTCTCACTCCAAGAGACCTGCAAAATGAATTATACCTTCCTCAAACCATTATGACCACATATAAAACAATGATAATCAAATAAACATGAACTAATGATCTGAATAACATCATCATATGATTAGAAATAGAGATTCAATCACACATTGAACAATGATTTGAGAAGAAGAAGGACATCACATCTTTATTAATATTGAAAACAAGTACAAGTATACCTTCTCTTCAAGTTTGGCACCTCACGAAACCTTGATCCGGTTCTGCTGCTTCTCTTCTCCAAGGAACTCAGCCTCCAAGCTCTGCAACACAAGGAGAATGCTTCTAGGGAAAAGGTGTGGGCAAAGAGAGTCCCAATTCCTCCAGCATAACAATACAGAAATTCAAGTCCTCTCTAATGGACCTCCCTACCTCTATTTATATGGTTAAGGAAGAGTTAGGGGCGAGGACAAAGTGGTTACAACTGAAGAAGTCAGTTGCATAACTACCCAAACTAACTGAAATTTAAATGACTAGTTTTTGACATTTTTAAAATGCATTCGTGGGTTTCACAACTAGACAGTTGCGTATCATCCACATGTTGCTAATACAGAAAGTTGTGAATATAAGCATTCACGGGTTGTATAACTGGAAAGTCGCGGATCATTCGCGACTTGCTAAACCCGAGACTCGCGAATGATTCTCGACTTGCATATAAGGAGAGTCGTGAATACACAAAAAACGCATTTTAAGGGTATTTTTAGGCATTTTTAGACTTTGGTGTCTTCAAGAAAGTTTTAGCTGACTGAAATAAATTTCAAACGGTGCAAAGATGAGGTCAAACGGAGTTACAAAAATCAAGATATGGGTCCTCCAAGATAGGTGTTTTTTCAGTGACTTTCATGAAGTGTCGTCATGGAAGTGTCGACATGCGACGGAATCATGGGAAAGTGGTCACAGGAAGAGATGTGTCATTTTGAGCTATAATAGATGCCCCCTAATGTGTGAGGTTAGAGGGGAAGACGATAGCCTAAAAACAT
>LPNX010344793.1:738553-772330 GCA_001517045.1 Pseudotsuga menziesii | reverse complement strand
ATACTTTGTTATATATTTATGATTCTCTCATTCATGGATGTATGGGTGAGACTTCTTTGAGTCATTTGAAGTCTCCTTGTTTTTTTTGCTCATTATTTGGCTTAGATTTTGGTGGAGGTTCTTCATTCCCTCCTTGGATGAAAGAACACATGGTTGATTATATTGATGCACATTATATATATTTAGAGCAGCATTATGGGACATAGGATTCTCATCTATGTCATTGGATCAGATTTGATTGGTCACTTGAAGCTTGTATTCACTTGGAAAATGGTGGTCTACTTACTTGGAGGTATACGCACTTTCATGATTTTTTGATGAGAAACCTCCTTGATGTACATTTTTATTATGTTGTTATGTACTTTGATGATATATATTATGTACTCATGATGTTTAGAAGAATTCATACAAGAAAATGGGATCCTAGAATTGTCTTTCCTAATGCTATGGGTTGGAGAGCACTCTTAATTGTTGGAGTGCAATACAAGCCATGGGACCCTGTGATATATTTTTTAGTCCCATTGATTTCAAATTTTTGGGGAAACAAGCAGTATGAGAGATGGATTCCCCACTTAATAAAGTGATTTTAATCAGATTAGGGAAGCAGAAATCATGGTGGTTCCTCTCTCAAATATTCATGGAATCTCAAAGACTCAAATTTGGGAAACTTAGTGGCAACTTCAAAGAATCATATAGAAATAAGGTTCTTCAACACCTATGTTTGAAATTTCTTGAGGACAAGAAATATTGGTAAGGGGGAATTTTCATGTCCCAAATTTTGCATTGGGTCACAATGGCCTAATCACATTTTCCATATTCATTAGAGTTCATAAAATTGATGCTAAGGGTCAAATAATTGCCGAGGAAAATTACTAATTTCCTTGGTTGGGGGTGGAAGCTTTGGGATTTGGAATAAGGGGAAAGTGAACGATGTTTGAACATTAGAATGGAATAAATATTTAAAAAAGGAGCTAAATAAATAAATACATGAGAAAATTTAAGTGGCAATGGATCATGGAGACACATGGAGACTATGGGGCCCACACAAGATAGAATTTATGTGCCACATGGCATCCTCTTCTTGCAATTTCGAATCCATGGGAAGACTAAAAATTCTTGGATGATATATAAGGATAATACACTTGAAAATATACATCATAGGTTGAATTTGGATAAGGAAATGTAACTTACATGGGAGAGGAAGAGTAATTTTTGAGCTAGTGAGACACTTGGACTAGATTCCCTAGCTCTATGACAACAATGATGAAGATGCTATGACACCTATGAAAAAAATAAGATATGAAGGCTGAAATATGACATATCTGACATGTCAGGTCGAAATAGAGAATCCAATGGGGCGCTCATGTGAGTTGGGGAAGCTCAATGGGTTCCTACTCAAATTGGGGGAAGATGGAAGGCTAGGAAAGGGAGGACACATGGAGAATATTGAGCCCACACCCAAATTAGAATTGGCTTGAGTTTGAAGATGGATTTGTAACATTAGAAGACTAAGTATGTTTATAAAATATAGGAATCAACCAAGAGAATAGATTTTTCTCATTTGAGAAATTTTCATTTGTGAGTTGTGAGAGCTAGTGGATGCCTAGTTTTCTTGCCTTAGCCAATTTCAAGGGTGAAAAATTCCCATCCAAGTTGGTGTTTGGAGAGCCCACCCAGTTATTTCATGGATATTTAATGGAGTTTTATTTGTATGTGTAATATACATGGAATTACATGGTTCCTTCTATTGCAGCACTTTCTTTCAACCATTTCCAGTTTTTATGGCATATTCTTGCTCATGGAGGGATTGCGCTTTGGGTGAGATATTGATTTATTTGGGGGAGATTCTAATGCCCCAATATTTTATGTTCTAATTAAAATTCTCTGTATTTAAATTTCATAATAATATCAGGTCGAAATGCTGAAATATTTCATGTAAAAATGTTAATCAATGAAGAAATAGTGTCATTTCCCCACTATCTTGTTGTGAATCACTTTGATGTTGATGGATTCGAATGTTTAAGTAAAATACTGATGGTTTATGGATGAATGGAATTTTATTTATGTATTTAAATTTCATAATACTCTCAGGTCTAAATACACAAAATATTTCATGTATAAGTGTTAAACAATGAAGAAATAGTGCCATTTCCCCACTACCTTGTTGTGAACTAATATAATGTTGATAGATTCGAATGGATAAGTGAAATAATGATGTTTTATGGATGAATGAACTGTAATTAATTTGTATTACAAGTTTCATTTTAATTAGTTAAGCATTGGAATCCGTTTTACTCATTTTAATTGCATTGGGAGAAGATTTGGTGCCTTTTCCCCAAGGGTCAAAATAGTGATTTGGGAGTTGTTTTGGAGAGAGTCATAAAAGCATGTATAAATTGAACCATGATGCATATGAGTCCTTAATAAATGTCCCTTACAAATCCCCTACCTATTTTCATAAATTTCAGTGGGATTGAGAGCATTTGAGAATCCATTTCCAGCATTTACCTGGGGGGAATTGGAACCCCAATTTGCTAGTAAAGACTCCTACTTTGATCAAAATATAAAACTAGTTTGCAGAAGTGATTGGAGGGTTATAAATAATATATGAACATAATATTCAAGTCTCAATATCATTCATACATACTCTGAGAATATTTGGGAGTATTTGGGCCAATTTGGAGACCTAGACATCAAAACTAGTCAAGGTTCGAAACTGGGGAAAATTTGAAAATTTGGTCATTTAATAAAAAATATTAAAAAGGGATGTTACAAATTTTTAGGAATCCATATAGTTGACCAATAATTTGAGAATAAACCATTGAAATTTTGATACCAATCATGACTAAAAAATAATTTGTAGGCATTAGGAATATCTGCAACTACAATATTAATGATTTCATAAATTGATGGCTTAATTGCTAGCCTAATTAGCACATCTTTTATTTCTCCTAATACCTTCACATTTGAACAATCAAGTTGTGTAATATGTGTTTCACATAGAGTGTATTTTTCATTTAGTTTTATGCAAACTGACAGAGGCATTACATTAGACGATGCTCCATAGTCTACGATACAGTTATGTGCATTCTTGTTATAAATTTAAAATGCGAGGAGGAAAGAGGGAGTTGTAGATGTTGAATTTTTACCTATAAACGAGGTTTTATCGTCTACTAATTTTCCTTTATAATTGGATATTAAATCACTATTTGATGAAGTATTTGAATTATTATTAGCAGTTGCATTGCTTTGGTTATTGAGAGTAACTGAGCTCATTGTAGGAGTAATGATAGGACCACCGGGAATAGGAAAAAATTGAAGTAGATCATACATATTGATATTTACACGTATCTTTTTCAGATATTCAATGATATCATACTGCAAATCTAACTTTTAAGGATTTTGAATGGGATGAGACTATTTGGTAGGATGAGGATTATTATTCCCTTTAGTTGTATTTGAACTTGATGCACCAAGAGTTCCTGTTAATTCCTTGCTATGAGTATTATAAGCATGTTGTCCTGGGAGAGGGGATTTATTCTTGGCATATTTAACTAAACTATCCTAGAAGTTCCCAAATAATTTTTGTTTTTGTTCTTGAGGTTCATCATCATTTTCATAATTTTCTTCCTCTTCCTGACCAACATATTCTATATTAGAGGAGGGTTTAGGCATAGATAAAACTGCCATAATGGTATTAAAAATTTCTTCATCACCGCTAAATCAGGTCGAGGATTTGGTTTATTTTTAATAGTGGTATTTTGTCTTAATTGATTCCTAAAGCACCCTTTGGAAGAAGAACCTTCCGAGTTAGTTTTATTCAATCCCACTACCTCATTAGTTAAGGCTCTAATAGCATTCTGAAGTTGTTCTACATCAAATTCTCATGAGTCCTTCTCTGAAATAGGCTTGGATGAAGTTTCAGTTCTTCTATGAACAACATTGTCAATTTTTCCACTCCTTTTAAGTTCATACGTCAAAGCATTGTTTTAAACCTTAATTTCTTCCTCGAAATTTTCCATTAGAGTAAACTTATTGGCCTACTTAAAAAACATACCTAAATATTTAGTCAATGCATAAGCATAATTTTCAATAATAATATGCTCTAGATGTTGAGAGGAAGCTGGTATTTGTTTTCAAGGTTAAGAATCATTGATTAAAATCCTTGATCCGTTCCTTACTATCTATTTTGATACGAGACAGTTCAAGAGCCAAAGAGGCGGGTGTTTTATCTTCTCCAAATTTATCCAAGAAATCCTGATGAAATTCTGTCCAATTAGTTATGGACCCTTGGACCAAGGAAAAATACCATGTTGATGTCTTTCCTTCAAATTTTAGAGGAAAAAGTCACACATCACATCCT
The DNA here is from genome assembly GCA_001517045.1 of Pseudotsuga menziesii. Classification (NCBI taxonomy): domain Eukaryota; kingdom Viridiplantae; phylum Streptophyta; class Pinopsida; order Pinales; family Pinaceae; genus Pseudotsuga; species Pseudotsuga menziesii. Next base: position 767,967 of record LPNX010344793.1, on the reverse strand, counting down.
TGTGTTGCACATTCATGGTTTGAACATCAAGGATAAATTTATCTATGTGATTTTTGGTTGGATCTTTAATGTCTGGATCAAAATTAGGGAGAAGTTTATTTGGATGTTTAGGTAACTGATGATGAACACCAGGGACTGCAACTGCACTTATCCTCAACCAAGGTAGAGGAATATTTGTAGGATTGGGTGGATTTCCCCCTTCTGAATCTGAAGAACTACTATGATTACTAGGTGTAGGGATACTTGGTTGACCATAGCTGTTGGAGGGAATAAGCCTTCTTGCAGTGTTAGTTTCAGTAATCCCTATTGACAAAGGTGTTATGGAGAAAAATTCCTATGGCTTGGGGTGGACCACAATAGACATTATGCCACCAAAAATAGACCCATTTCCAATATGCTAAAGATATAAACAAGTCTAACACTAAGGGATGAGAAGCGTACCTTATTTTGTATGTTCATAGAAGATCCTTGTTGATCTTTCAGTCACAATTGTACCTACATTCCATCCTCAACAATAAGGAATTACACATGCATGATAGATATTAAGTGTTAGAACCTAATCTAACATATATAAATCCAATATATAATCAAAGCAACTACATCCATGGATACAAATATTCATAGTTACACATATAATGGAGGAGAAATGGATATTTTGAATAAATGTAAACAGAGATACAAATGACAACCTATGTCGACACCTCATCGAAATCGAGAAACCAAGTCCTTCGCCTGGGCCTCCACCACTTCAATCCTCCATATCAAGGAAATCTCACAAAACAAGGACAAGCTTGGGAAGGAGCACTAATGGCTACTCCAAGGACAAAGGGGTGTAGAATCAAGTATGCAATAATGGGGCACAATTCCACTATAATTTATTTTCTCTCACAAGTCCTCCTCCTTCAATGCTTCCAAGTAGCTCAACATGTAACCCCTCAATGAGAATTGAAGGGTTGAGTCAAAGTGTTTCCAGGCATATGGAAGGCCAAGAGTCAAGTTATTCATTACTTGATAAGGGAAAAATCTGAGTATTTTTGTTTTTGAGCACATTTCTTGATGTACATGGGTCATAGTGAAGAAAGTTGCATTTACATGTGGGTAGTAAGATGGTGACCTGCGTATGCCCATAAATATGAATTTTTAAAGGGATTCTCCTAGAGCTTCAAAGTAATATTGAGCAAAGGGGGTACGAGGAGTCTGCATAGGGATAGGGATAGGCCATAAAAACATGATTTACCAAGTGAAATCCATCTATAATAGATGCCCCATAATGTGTGAGGTCATAGGGGGAACATGATGTCTGAAATACATTACAATAGTCCTAGAAGTGGAGTAATGAAGACCCAAGTGGAAAAATCAGTCGCTCATCAGTGTAATACAATGATAGGTCTCTACATGTGACTATAAACATGAAGTGTAGCAGTTCCTAGATACAAAATAGTGCAATGGCCATGCATAGGCATAATAGATATATGTCACATGTGGTCATCACCACGTACAATATACAGTGAAACAAGATATTCATACTGACTAAAGACATATGATGGTACACTGGAATCTGGTCATGAGAAATGGTATCTCATAGATACTGGCACAATCAAGGAGGTAGCATATATGGAATTCCACCAAGCTCGGAGGTCTTTTACAAAAATCATCGCTAGTACATGACCCATCACGCGAATAAAGGTGTCGAGTTCAAACATGATGGACCATCGTTTGATTACCGGTCATTGATGAATATCGTTAACATATGCGAGATATCCCACCGATAATGATAATGTGAATCAAGGTACAGAGTGCAATCAAACAAGTGTGAATATATGTGTTGAGGTCGAACACTTGAGAGAGTCCATCGATCAGGGGACATTGATGTATTCCCAAAACTGTCGATGGCGAGAAAACCTGCCACTGATGGTTGTAAGTATCAAGGCACTCAATGGACTCTAGATCCCTATTCCAGAATAAATGATTTGAAGTCAATGGAGTGGAATCTATTGGAAGGAGGGCATTAGGGCATCCCCCATCAACCAACACGAGGTACACAACAACGCTGGATAATTTGGAAGAACTAGGAAGAACCAGATGTGCACGAACCAATAATTGTATCAGGAATGACCGACATGTAAAGACACGATAATCGAGGAATGGATGACTCAGGATAAAAATTTCTATGAACAAGAGCATAAGGCAGATGAAGACTCATAGGTAGCATAGACTCAACATGGAAACTAGGACAACTCTGCGACATAAGAGGCATCAAAAGAGGCTCCGTAGGGATTTGAGGCATAACCAGTAGGTGGAGAAAAATTAGAATAACGAGTACGACTCCTAAATTCATACTAATAACTCAACCAATGGATAGAATAGACAATTCTTTGTTCGAAGGAGACACAACATGACAACTTCTAAAGTAATATCATTTCTCGTTTGACTTTTTTATATTTTTATATTTTTTTGGTCTTTTCATATTGGAAAGCTTGAAAAAGAATAAAATTGTTTATAGTACAAAACTAGGAGGAAATGAGTGTTGCAGGAAAGCAAACTAGTTCCAAGCAGTGGAACATACCTATCCTCAATGCAAGGAAGCATGTGCAGGATAAGGACACTCGGGGAAATGTCTCCTTTAGGTATGGGATAATCAAGCTGCAAAAGATATATGGAAAGCTCAGCTTTGCTAGGATTGAGACAAGCTTGGGCTATATGGATTATAAAATTGAAGCAAGGAGTCAACGTAAAGCTCAATACGATAAGAAGACGCATGAAATGAATTTACAACTTGATATAAATGGGAGTCCCTATGGGAGATGGCCATCATAAAGTTCAAGAAAGAATATGAGGTTCTTTCTCAAAGACATGGTGGAACTACAAGGGACTCCCAGACCTAAGGGAGGACACTCGGCATGGGTACCAAATGGTAAAGTGGGATCTATTTAGGGCACCCCTGAGTAGGAAAGCTCCACCACTTATATAATTCCACTTCTAGTAGCAGTGTGAAGGTGTTGTAACATCACAAAGTGGGTTCATACCTTTATTTAAGGTGACGCAGTCATCAGATAATGCATGATGCATGCAGAAAAGTGATCCTATCCTATATTCCAGTTCAATGCTATACCTATCACGGGCACAAACAGGTCAAAGCCCTGACGAAAGTGCACATAAAACGAGTCCCTACACACCAATATAAGTCCCAAAATAGCTGGAAATAATCAATAAAGAGTGCAAACTATAAGATAAATGGAGGATTGATCATAATAAAAGCATATGAATGAATCAATGTAGTGTACAATGGGACATAAGAAGGAATGAAAATCATAGATACAATGCACATGTATTCACTACCACCCCCAGGGGAGTGAACAATGGTGTCAAGACTGGATGAAGGAAGGAAAATAATCCTCCCACAAATGGAGTAGAAAGTGAAATATGACCACTTCCGAATCTATGTGCAAGGTAAGGGGTTGTGGTGCCCCTCATTCCAACACTAGGGTCAACACTAGAACCTAGAGCGGGTGACAGAATACTAGTAGCGATGTAAGGCATTTCAAATGTAATAGAACCGGAACCTAAGAGAACAAAAAGCAACTCAAGTAACCGTGATCCGTAAATCCAACTAGCGCACAAAGAGAACATCCCTGAATAAAACTAGGTCAGATGCAAACAAGGAAAGAGGAAGGATAAGTGAGCTCCCAAATGTATTAGGTATGTCTCGCCTAGCAGAGGCACGAGACTCCCATACACTACAAGAAAAGGTGTGTAACCAATTATAGTGTCCCTCAACTTCAACGCATATAGTGACTATGTTGTATGACCCCTACCTTCACATGCCACTCTCAGAATAACCTCTGCAAGTACCCCCTGCGATACCTAGGTAAGGAAACTAATGTCACCTCAATATAACCAATGCTCAGGCAGAAAATCACAGGAGGGATCTACCGTATTGAGCAAGGTAACAAAGCCCAAATATCGAAAGAATCAAATGTACCTCAAAAGCCCCTAGATATGTATAAGATCCTAGAAATATCTCCAGTGATCAACATAGAGTGGCAAGGGGTTATCCCCACCACTAACGTGTGCCCTGCCTCGTGCTTAACTCTTGTTTAAGAGGATTCTCCTGAGAACACTAAGTATACCAATGATTTCACTTCTCACCTGGATAGACACCTAATTGTTTTGTTCCATAATCTTGGAAAAATTTACTCACAACATCCTATTCCAAGACTCTAGAACCTAATCTTGTTGGTGCACCTCTATCAAATAAAAAGTGTAATCCACAATGAAATAAATATGCACACCCAAAAAACAATGCTAAGTGCAACTTGTTTTTAATCATCAAAAAGATGGTATCCCACTACATGTAATGAAAAAAATTCCATTAGGTTTCAAATGCCAATGCAATCATTCCTATATAAAAGTATAAACACTACTTTCAGCTAAGCAACCCAATGCAAGTACCTCCTTAAGTGCATACATGAGATGCAAGTAAGGATGAAACTATAAAATTATTTTGAAAATGCAATAAAAGTCACTAAAGATACCAGTCTCTGTAGCAAGTAGAAAAAACAATCCAAGCAAGACACCGAGACTAAAAGACTAATGCACTAATGGAAAAAAAGGAGATAAATCAACTAGTAAAATTTTCAAAGAAAGAAAATTAACAAAAAGAGGTTTTCGTTCACAAAAGGAATAGTCAACAGATAGTACTATTGGTACCCAAGAAGACCCAGCCACACTCACAATCCACCCGACAACTTCACACATCAAGAACTCAACCAAAAGGGAGGATGTACACGACTGTTCAAAGAACAACAACGTATGTATGTGAATAGGCAGATATTGCCTGTGTATATACACGACTGTATATTCTTTGATCTGCGTATACAAAGAATAAGGTGGTACAAAGAAGGCCCAAGGTCAAACAACTCTAGGGGAATGTCAATGAATGAAAATACTGCCAAATGCAACACAGAAACAAATAGAAGCAGAGAGAAAATAAAGCAAAAAAGTGCACCCAAACCCTGACAAAAAGGAAAATCCCTAGCGGAGTCGTCAATTCTATTAAGGAAAAAACTTCCTATGGCTTGGGGTGGACCACAACAAACAGTATGATGCCAGAAATTGACCCATTTCCAATATGCTAAAGATATAAACAGGTCTAACAATAAGGGATGAGAAACGTACCTTATTTTGGACATTTGTAGAAGACCCCTGTTGAGCTTTCAATCACACTTGTACCTACATTACATCCTCAACAACAATGAAATACACAAGCATGATAGATATTAAGTGTTAGAACTGTAATCTAGCATATAAAAATCCAATATATAATCCTATCAACTACATCCATGGATACAAATATTCATAGTTACACATATAATAGACAAGAAATGGATATTTCTATTAAATGTAAACAAACATACAAATGACAACCTCTATCGACACCTCATCGAAATCAAGAAACCAATTCCTCCACCTAGGCCTCCACCACTTCAATCATCCATATCAGGGCAAGCTCACAAGACAAAGGCAAGCTTGGGAAGGAGCACTAATGGCTACTCCAAGGACAAAGGGATGTATACTCAAGTATGAAAGAATGGGGCACAATTCCACTATAATTTCTTTTCTCTCACAAGTCCTCCTCCTTCAATGCTTCCAAGTAGCTCAATATATAGCCCCTCAATGAGAAGTGAAGGGTCGAGTCGAAGCATTTCTAGGCATATGGAAGGCCAAGAGTCAAGTTATTTGTTACTAGATCATGGAAAACTCTGAATAATTTTGTTTTTGAGCACATTTCTCGATGTACGTGCATCTTAGTGGAGAAAGATGCACGTACACGTGGGCAGTAGTTGTTGACCTGCGTATACCCATAAATATCATTTTTCAAAGGGATTCTCCTGGAGAATCAAAGTAATATTGCGCAAAGGGGGTACAAGGAGTCTGCATAGGGAAATGGATAGGTGATAAAAACATGATTTACCAAGTGTGGGAAATCCATCTATAACAGAAGGTTTGGATGGTAACTTAGGATACCTAATCCTAACTCCTGAGTTTCTAATGAATATTGGTCAGCTGCAAAAGATGGTTCGTTGTTCCTATTTGATGAGGTAAACCAAAATCAATAGGAGGTTTGTTGAGAATAAACCTTAGTAAGGACTCCTCTAGATTCTCTTAAAGTTTTTTCAGTTTGACGAGGTGTACAGGGAGAGGTATTATGGTCTCATTCAAGGATTTTCGGAACAACACTTACGAATGGTGAATCAATAATTCCCAATTGTGGATGAATTGATGTATCTGAAATAACAATGCTACAATTGGTGAAGGATCTGAACTAGTTGTAGGATTGTTTTGAAAATTCTCAGCCATTAATAATTTCACGCCCTCTTTCTAGTGCCATTGTTGGCCAAATTTTTTGAAGATGGAAAACTGTAGAGAATTATCCCACACAAGGCACTTGACACAGCCCCCGGTGTGTTTGGTAAAGTTAATTCTCGTAGGTTATGGTCATGTTACCATCTAATTTTTTCTCTCTTAAGGAGAGTCTCTTTTTTTAAGTTAAAAAATTATTCTTAAAAACTACCTAACAAAAGAAGAGTTATCTAACTTCTAAATGAAACTATCTATTTAACAACTGCTAAATTAACACTAACTATTTATCTACAGCGATACTAACCTATCTTGGCCAACAACAGTTTTAATAATTACTGTCTCTTGTTGTACTATAAATAATGATTTTGAAGATATAATATACTACGAGAAAAATCTAGTTTAACATATTATAATATCAATAATGAATAAATTACAGTCATTTGTAATAAGAAATAATAATAAATTATTATCACCTAGAACATATGTACTGTCACAAAACAACAAGTTATATTTTGTCCAATATATGAAAGATTATAATAATGATTATTATTGATCATAACTTCTATACAAACAGATAATAAGAATAGTAAAGTACATGAATAATGACATGAAAAGTTAAATAAGATAATGAAAATTATCTAATTATAACAATAAATATCATACAATCATAAATTTAAACATGGCTTTATTCAAAAGTATAAATATAGTCAATACAACACAATACAATGTGCATGTAAATTAACATATGAAAGCAAATTGTAAAAGAGAGTTGATATTCATATATAATTGTATCTAGAAAAATAGAAACTACAATGTTCCCAGTTTCTCAAGACAACTCAAAGTCGTATGCCAACACAAATATTATTATGACATAAAAATTTGCTTCAAAATTTAGGAAATTGCAACTCTATATAGCAGCTTCTTCTCCCTATCAAATCCCCCTATTTTCAGTCGCCCTGGTGACTTATATACTAAGACAAACTAACTACTTCGAGAGTTTTATGGATCTATTTCCCAAAAATAAACTTCTTCAGTTTAACAACTGTCGAAATCAAACAAATAATAACCACGATTGTTTTGTTAACGAGATAACAAGGCATCACAAAGTAGTTTAAGCCATTCCCTAAAATAAAAGGAACCTGGCAGTAGAAGCATAATAATAGACAATCAATTTAACAATTGGCATTGAAACTTCCATATGTTCATCAACATCATATGAAACAAAACAAATCCACGATAAATGTGTAAGCCACCTGCAATAACAGTTCGAACATAATATTAAATTTTCATTTAAACTTGCATTTAATCAATGAGCAACAAAAAAAGAATCCTAATCACTTCTACAGAACCTCACGGGGGATTCACTTGTTGACCAATATCCTATCATGTTAGTTCATATTGTGGGTTTTAAAATTATAAAAAATTGAACCAATACATTGCAGGTATTGGGGGGGATGAGGGATTTAAGGTGGGGGTGGGTAGGGTGGTTTATAAGGATTGAGGTATATAAAGGGGTGGGGAGGAGGTTTTAAGTATTGGGAGGGGGTTTCAACCAAACGAGTTTGGGTCAATATCTTTGGAAATTAAGGGTATTCTTTAATATCTCATGATTGCACGTGCTATGTGAGAGGTTCACTAAGTGAAGTCCCCGTGCAGAACCTTCGATTATGTAGATGTGCTAATTAAATGTTTTACTTACTTGTTACAAATTGAAAACATGTCATAAATCAACTGAAACAACAAAAATGAGTTTAAGTCGTGATTTGTAGTTTTGTTGCTCGTCGAGCCTCGACCAAGCTAGCTCAAAGTTCATAATTATGATCTTATGTTGTTCTCCTTGCTTTAGTAATATTTATTTGCAAAAGCTAAATATTTTTTTATGGCCTTGCATTTGTCTTTCTTAAGTTTTAAATCATGCCACCGATTACCCACTATAACAACTATCTTTTAAGGGTATTAATCTCTTCCTCCTTACCGAGCATATTAGAATGGGATTCTCTCAACTTTGTTTCTAACTGAGAAATTATATCCTCAAGTATCTTTTTAAGAGTTTGTTGAAGGTTCTTTTCACTTCGAGCAGGTGAGGAGTCCCCAGTGTATGAAGGCTTTTGCTCAAATCTAAAAGGAGAGGATAAGTGAATGAATTCCTTTGCAGGAGACATCATGGAGTTGTTCACCTCCACACTCTGTTCATCACCATTATGAGAAATTTCACAAATTGGATATCGATCATCATTGTCACTTACAACTTCTATCAAAGGAGATTCTCTTTGCTATGGTATTATAACATGAATGGAAACCATAGGCATACTATGAGTGAATCGATGCGTTCTAACGAAGGTAGACTCTCTTTGTTTAAATTCATTATAAATTGTAGAGTCTTTTTTTTTACGATTCGCTAACCCTTCTAACTTCAGCATAGGGATATTACAAGTTTGCACAGGTTGCGATGGATTGACATGAATTTCAACAATTGGAATAACATCATTCTCTATCAAATCACACCCTAAATATTTCGTTGGGATAGTGTTACGGACACTTGTCTCTTTAGGGTTTAACTCAAAGTATAACTTAGAGGGTTCATGCTCAGAGGGTCATCTTCTTTTCTGTCAAGTCTTAGAGAGAGGAAAAGGCCAAAACTGGGTCTACCCAAATTTGTTTTCATTTAAAAATTGATCCCAATTCTTACCCATCATAGAAAGCTGGTATTGTATCACGATTTGAAGTAAACCACGGTGGAATAAACTTCTATATTGATCTCCAATTGTGTTTTGGACCGCGTAGGCCATCTTTTCCAACCTATTAAACAAGAAGCAAGGCAAATTTACCCTAGAACCCTTGTACGCCATAAGAATCCTGAGGTGATAAAAATGTACACAAGAAAACCTACCATCGCAAGTGATGTACCTTATAATTAGTTGCACAAGAGGCCTCCATTGAGGTTTGAGTAAATTCATTGGATATCCATGTTTATCATCGAAATTATTTGGCAGAGGAAGAAAAAATGTTTCCACTTTGCTCTATTAATTTCTCTCTGTTTAAACCATCTTTCACCTTTCTGTGGCAACTTGGTATCCTTTTCTTTGAGGTCTTCAGTAATAACTAAATGCATGTTCCTAATTTGGGTAACATTTTCTCTAAGTGACAGAGAAAATTGTCACGGTCACTTCTGTATGATGCCCGTTGAAACTTCAAAAGAAGTCACCCCAATTGATTTTCTCAATCAATTGAGCATTCTCGGGTTCAATCTCCAATAGTTCACTCCTAGTTGGTTCGAATATACAGGTTGGATCCATTGTTTCAACGCTCAATTTATAAACACAATAATTTGAGAGTGGTCGTGAATGTGAATGGGAAAAGAAAACTAGGTTAAGCTAACCCTCTTCAAAAACCCCAATTTCAACCACCATCGCAACCAAAACAATGCAAGCTTCAACATAGAGTATTAACAAATTGAGGTTAATTATGATACAAGATGCAAAATAATGGTCTTGCACGGGACTTATAAATGGAAATGACCTTCAAAGACCCAATGATATAATGAAATGACACGCATATTATAGTTGCACCATACAAAACATGTGTCGCACATCATTTAATGGTAGAGTGACTGCATGGTTTCAATCATAGGTAGGGTAGAAGGCATGTGTCATATAAAATTCATTAGCAGCTTCGTTTGCATGGGCGTCATTGTAGCTAGGATAAATTACAAGTGTAGATTCAAATTAACAATAATCATTTAAGCATAGTTTTTAAGATAATGTTTAGATTATATAATGAATAAACATTATTAATCTAACTATTACATAAGGTAAAAATCCATTTAATCACTTATAATTTGTCTAGAATGATAAATAAAACATGAATCCTTGGTATCAATCAACATGAGAATATCATGTAGGAAGGATGAGATTAAAATTACATGAGAGAAATTTAACTTAGTCTCAAAATGAGATTAGTTTGCTGTCAATCTGATGAAACATTTACTGAAACTATATCATCATCACACAAATATAATCAAAGTTAAATATATGTATGAAAATTGATTATATAAGAAGAATATTTAACAACTGCAAAATTGATCATCAATGATACCTCAACAACATGAGATTGATATGCTAGCAATGATTTTACTCAAGTATTTAGTGTCTTCAAATTGAGAGTACCTTCAGAATCACAGATTCTGATGGCAGTCTTTAATAATTTTCTCAAGAATTTATTAAAGAGGGAACTTGATGTCATTTTTTCTTGACCAAAAACAATTAAAAAGTGAGAAGGTTGTTGACTACCAACAGGTCTGAATGATGCAAATACTGAAATCGTGTATTCTAAACCCTAAGGTAAAGATACATGTGAATTTTTATGATTAGTATGACTCAATTCCACATTTTCGTAATACAAGTTTCCCTCCTCGGGATTGAATCGCTTTCTATGGGTGTGCACTCTTATCGAGCCAAGAAGAATAAAATAAAAAATGACACATGTAGTGTTCTGAGATATGCAGTTCAAACCCATATTCACTTAAATGATTGTAGATCCTTAGATAGAAGCGAGGATTGTAGAGGCGTGTCGTGCCCTAAGCATATCAATTCTTCAATAACAATGGGCGATTTGAGGTGTGTCGTTCCCTAATCTCATCTTGCTCTAGAATTATTTTGACCTCAGAGTGACCAAGTTTTCTTTATAGACTACACAACCCAATGAAAAACAAGAAGAATATATCAATAAACATATCAATACAATATCTACGAGATGTAGAACAGTTTGTGGCGGGGTATGGTTAAGACGCCCCCTAAGTTGAAAGGTCGTCAGTTCTAATCTTGTCGGATACCAAAAAATCCAACCATGTTAAGGGTTGGTGCGGTCCAGGCCAGGTGCGATCCTTGGGTGATTTTGACGGCTTAGATGCCCCTGGTTCGTGGTTGCTTAGCCAATGTCAACCCTGCTAGTCATGGGGTTCTACCACTTTACCAACAAAAAAAACATATCAATAGAATAAAAATATATATATATAATAAAAACGAGAAGAATATAGCGTGGAATAATGTACGAAAGATATTGAGTGAGAGGTGGATCGACCTCCATGAACAGTCTTCAACTTCCAACTGAAATCTTAGCATGTTAATGAATCTCTAGAGAAATTACAATGTTGGGAGGAGGATGAGAAGAATATAGTGTGGAATAATGTACCAAATAGATTGAGTGGGAGGTTGATTGACCTCCATGAATAGTCTTCGACTTCCAACTGAAAGCTTAGCATGTTGAGGAATCTGTAGAGAAATTACAATGTTGAGAGGAGGAAAATGAAAGACGGATTGGAAAATTGGGTTTTTGTGAAAGCGATGGAATGGCTTAGCCATAAACATGTGGCTTACATACAAGATCGACCGTCATGCAAACCTACCAAACCTACAAGAAGATATTTTTAAATTAAAAAAAATAGTGATTTATATATATACAAATGAAGTACCAAATATTAAATATTTTTAAAGGGTCTAAAAAACCATTAATGAGAGATGACAACATCACTATGATGGTTGTGCTTTTTTTTAAGTGGTACAATGTATTATATTAATTCTTCCTTCTTCGAGCGTTAATAATGGTATCGTGGGGTGGATTCAATGTAATTAGGCCAGACAAAGTTGTGTCTCATATTTTGAGAACACCATTAAATCTAGCGAGCACAATTCACATTGCTCTACAGCTTTAGATACCATTGCTTTAATTTTCCAACGAACCAGTTACGTGTTGAATCAAGGCTAGGGCTCCATTGATATATCTGTCAGTGTATTTAAATCAGCTCACATCTTCACACCGCCTCATGGTGGGAAACACAAAAGTGAGACAGACGTCAGTGACTAATAACCAATGATAAGTTAAATAAATGAGCTTTTAAAAATTGTTTTTAATATAAAAAAAAACAAAATTCAATGTTAAAGCTACAGTTGAAGGAAAAATTAATCCTCTGATTGTTGAACTAATACCCTCAACCGAATAATATATGTCAAAGGATATATTAAAGTAAATTTCAACCAAGTAAGCTAAACAAAAATATATAAATTATATGAATGAGAAATCAAGTATTTTTAATGTTGTTGTAGGAGACTATGCCTACCCAAAAAGCATTGCTTTTGGCCCGCAAAATAATTTTACACAATTGCACACAAACTACAAATAAATTTTTGAAACCAAAACTTCTCAAACTTGGGCTTCTATTTTGGTTATCTTACCTAGAAAATTGCAACTTTTCTCAATATTTTTGGTTACCCAGATCACACAATGTGCACAACAAAGAACAAACACAATTCAAGAAAACCCTTTCCCCTATCTTTGTGATGTGCGAAGACCACACAAAGCGCTATAAAGAGCATAAACATACTGAAAAGAGAGCAAACCTGGAATAAAACAAAAAACCAATTGAAATATGAAACAATATGAGAATTTTTTTAAATGTAATTGTAAATAGTATACCTATGGATATGATAACAATGACTAGATCTTGCTCAAATGGAAACATTTTCAAGTGAAACACAAAGTCTTCCTTGAGACCTTCTCGGTACGTTGTATAGATGATACTTTTATACTGAGGTTGACCAATGGTTTGGAGGTAGTCTTAATGTTTCCACCTTTTGGAGTTGATTTGAAGGTTGACTTATAGATTTTGCCTAGTTCTTTGTTGTTAGGGATTTGATGTAATATTCATCAAATTATGGGGCTAAAAGAGAGAGATTTATATCTTCCATATCCATATATGTGGTTGATTCATTCATTTGCATTATTTTCTTTATAGATTTACTCTATGTTTTTGCTAAGTTTTCTCGTGTTACTTATTTGTCATTGGGAGACTCCATTTTGGATTTTGATCTTGCTCCATAAGTTTCTTATGCTTTGTATATGATTCACGTTCCTCTTTGTCTATTAAATCATAATTCTATATATTGATACTATCTTAATTACTATAAATCAATAGTATTGATTTAGCAGCAAAGTTTGTCTCAATATATAATTTTCATTTTGATAGTTTTAATATTAACCATTAAACCAAAATTAACTTGTTAAATTTAAAACTCTAATTTATTTTACAAATATCTTCCTAACTTTTAAACTAACAACTTCGGAAATTACCAAATAAAAATTTGTTTTTTATATATATTTTATATACCTTTCACTTTATAATTAATTTATTAAATAAAGTAATTTTAAAACATTAAACTTTATTTCATAAAAGAAATATAAGGATCGCAACCATTAGAAAACCATAAAATTAGATATATGGAATTTAAAATTAATCTATTATTATTTTACATTTTGTATACCTTTCATCTATAATTAATTAATCTATAGAATAAAGTATTTTTAAAACACCAATTTTTAATCTAAAAAATAAAGTAACTAATCTATTGAATAAACTATTTTAAAAACACCAAATTTTAATCCATAAAAGGAAAGTAACTAGGATGACAACCATTCTAGAAAAGCACCATAAAATTATATACCTGGAATTTAGAAACACCAAACTTTATTCCATAAAAGGAAAGTAACTAGGACCACATCCATTATGGAAAAGCATCATAAAATTATATATGGAAAGCATGTGAGTTTCAGAATTTATATTACCACTGCTTTTATATAAATGGATTTTAAAATGCTAACTGATCGGAATTAAAAGAAGTAAAGAGACAAATTTTAAAAGGTTGAATGTTTTGGAATATATATGCATATGAATTTTAAAAAGTTCAATGTTTTGGAATTTGATATAAGTTAAATGTTATACGTAATTCCAAAGCATTTAATCATATATATATATTTAAGTGTGAGAATCTTTCCAAAGTGTTCAAGGAGCATTGTCAAGTGTGTTATTTGGATGTTGGTTAAGACATAATTAATTGAGTATGATCCTCATCACTTTTCCAAGGTGTAAAGGTGTAGTTTGTTTATTACATTTTTTTTTTATATTGAAATTGGTTTTTTTGTCAAGGAAACCATCAGACCTGGTTGTTGGTTCTTGACCTCAATCTCATTTATATATATATATATATAATATCAAAGCATTCTAACTTTTTAAAATTTCGGTTTTTTTTGTTTTTTTTGAATTCCGACAAGTTGCCAATTGAGAAGGGAACATGGTCTTTGTATTTATTTGAAACCTCTTTGTGTGACAAGTAAGCAAAACCCGATGTGGCACATGGTGTGTTATAATATATCAATAATAATTTCTTGTAATACATGTAAAGAAACTATTTAATAAAAACTGCTGTTATATTAATTAACAATAAATCAAACTAGTATCCCAAAGGTTATCGCTAGCAACATTATTGGCACGCTCTCTAACTACACTCAGGTTAGCAAGGAAACAAGTCAAAGACTAATAATTGATGAATACATAAACAAAAACATCTTTTGGGGATATTTTGATGGAAGGGCATGGGGTAACCTATTCACTTGCAGTGGGGGTTGCATTTTGCATCTTTCAGACACACACGGGTTTAAAATCAAAGTTGGGATGGGGAAGGGAACAAACAATTATGTTGAACTAATGGCTTTGAAACTACTCTTTTTGTTTGCTTTAGAAAAGAATTGCATGAACATCCAAGTTTTCGGAGACTCAAATCTCATTATAAATTGGGCAACAAGGATCCAACGATGTCATAACACACACTTATCACCAATTTTAGAAGAAGTTGGTCTACTACATGCATAATTTAGAATTATCAGTGTGTGACATATCTACAGGGAAAGAAATGCCCGATGCATTGTCTAAGGAAGGTGTTCAGTTGGAATATCGTCAATGACATATAAATAAGGAGAAGAATGATGAACACTTCTCATATTATCATAGACAATTTATAGAAGGGGTGATAGAGTAGAGAGAGATATTTATATGATAGTTTTAATACAATTTTTGGGTACTTTTTGGATATTGCAACATAGATTGATGGCCGCGGAATGGACAACATATTTGTTTTTTGATGATACATCTAGACAACTCATATGTCTTGTTAATTATACATAGTTTGTGGTGAAATTTTTATATATTAACTTTCCTATATTGTAATATCTTAGAAGCAGCTCTCGAGAACTATTTCTGAGAGTTTTCTATCAAAATGTTTTTATTTTATTTTTGCAAGATCAATATAAAAAATGAAAATTTTCTTTGGAAAAAAATTAACAACAACTTGGTATAATACATCCACTAATACTCATTTCTTAAACTACACGTTAAGAAAACAATTTAATAAAGAAAGTTGCCCCATATTCATTGAAAAGGGAGGTCATTATTAATTTATATAGTTACATCCAACAACGCAAAACATCACAAGTAGCATTAAGTGTATATATAATATATATTAAGCCATTCTCGGTGGAGTTGTGTTCATTGAAAACATAATATTTTTATGTGTAGTATAAATTAATCTAAATGACAACTTAGAATGTGAATATATGTTGGAGGGGTCAATATACTCAATCAAGACTTTTCTTCAATCGTGATAAGGGAATTGAAGTGTAATATACATGTGTTGTTAGAATACCTTTGAAATCCTAGATAGGTCTTAGGCCTTGAATAGCTTTTGTGTTGTTTTTGATGATTTTTTTTTTATTGAGTTAATCCCTATTGCTTTTGAGGGCCTAGTATCAACTATGTAAAAAAGTGGGAAGTAAATTATGATTAAAGTTTCATAAGTTTTTCTAATTTTACAACGTTGGAGGGGCTTATGGTGTGATATTTTCATTTTAGATGTTGAGTGGGTTTTTTGTTGTATGAAGGAGGAATTGTTTGATTTTTAGGAGAATGAAGCAGATTCCTTCGGCAATATTTTCAGGTGTGATTAGGAGATGAGGGGTTTTTGTCACACTTTTTTGTCATCGTCTACTGGTAAGGGTTGTTGCTTTTGTTCCTTTTTGTCTCACGGGATCTGAACAGATGGTTGTCACTTTGTCATAAGATCATTGATCCTCTCAAGTGTTTTGTGATGGATAATGCAAATCATGTGAATAATCCTATGGTTTTGGGTGATAATAATTTTTCGTTGTCGGGCTATTAGGTAATCGGTTTTCTCTCCAAAATACAACTTACTCCTCCTAGTAAGGGATTCAATTCTTTTGGTTCTCTCTTTGTGTTCAATCAGACTCTTCATGTGACAAAAGAATTGGATACATTGAAAAATGGTGTTAACCCTGTTGTGAAGCCAAAGCTTTGTGGATATTTGGGGAATTTTTTTAGCTAGTTTGGCCGATGACAAGGGTTCGAAGGCTCCTAGATTATATTTGGTTGGTAATAAGGGTTTGACAGGAGCTTGGGCTAAAGTTCGATGAGCTAGGAAATCTCTAAAATCTTAGGAGGAACCTATCCATATGGTTTTGGGGGTAGACATTAACCTGGACAAAGTGGAAAGTCTATAGAAATAGGCCCTTATGGGTTGTCTAGAGTATATCTCCCTGTCATAGTTGGAGATTTGTGAATCGCTTAAAGAAAAATGGAAGTTGTCGATTGGCTATTGCCCTAAGGTTAGTATTTTGGTAAATGGATGGCATTGTTTCCATTTCCTCTCATATTATAATGCGACTTAGATCTTGGGAAATCCTTGGGTTTTCGACAGTGGTTCTTTGGTCCTAAATTGTTGGCATCCTGTTTTCAATCCAGTAAAGGAGCTCGTGGAAAAACGAAACCTATGGCTACAAATTCCGACTTTTTATTTACAACTTTAGATTCAACATGATTTTGAAGTTGTGGCTAATCTGGTTAGTTGGTATATTTTCATGGAGGATAGTATGCTTTTTGGAAAAGATTAAAGGATGGATTCCATTCTGGTGGAGGTTAACGTCTCTCGAGGCCTACCTGTAGAAATACAAATCTCATGGGGAGATATTCAATTATGTAAAAGACTTGATTATATCAAAGTTCCTTTTCATTGTTTCATGCGTCGGAACACTAGACACATGAAGGAAATATGCATGAGTTTGCTGATGGATGGTTCATATTTAGAGGGGTCCTTGCCAATAGAAGTATCTTTAGATGGGAGTCCAGTGGTTGTTGTTTTGAAGGAGTCAACAATTTTTTAATAAAATATGAAGGCCTCGTAGACTCCTAAGATGTATCAAGGATCTACAAATTTTTTGGGTAAGATAAAAACTTTATCCCCTACCTTTTTTAATTCACTGTCAAAATAAGAGGTGGATTTTTTTTCCTATAGTTAAAGAACTGAAGGAAAATTGTTTAGAAAATTATGTGCTTGATGTCTAGTTGTATCTAAATGTTAAAACCCTTCTTCTAGTTTGGTTAAGCATGTTAGTTTTAAGGTTAGAAAGATCCTAGGTTTGTTAGATGGGAAGGGTACTATTGATCAGTTTTCAGGAATGGATTATGTGAGCCAATATTCTAATTGTGGACCTGCTAATGGTGTTTTTGTGGATTTTGTGGATCCTGGTGTACTTGGTGGGGACGCTTCTAACTATCATTCTAAATTTCCCCATGTGGACAGTTCGACTATGTTAGGTTCAAACATGGGTAAGGATTCAAATTATTCCCCATTGAATTTGGAAACTACCAATATTTCTCTCTCTGGCTATAATACGGCTTTAACTTAGAAGGAATCTCTAAGCCTGATGATCAATCATTCTTTTAGCTCTATCATTGATTTTCTATCTAGGGTTATGGAACTTAACCATGGTGTTTTAAAATATATAGATTTGACTTTTAAAGATGTTTTGACTTAGTCCCCTGTTCAAGTAGTTTTTGACAAACCGTCTCGACTACATGTGACCCATATATCTTCTATTCGTTGTGAAAATGTGACTATTCATTGTAAAAGGAATAAAAATGAAATGTCGAAAGGAGGGGTTTTAGATACGGGGGATAATAGGATTATTAAGCAAGCTTAGATTCCTATGTCATCTAGATTAAATGACATTATCCAAATCTCATCCCTTGAGGGTTCGATTTCCAATATTGGGGTTCTTAGAGTAGGATAACCCTTGAACCATGTTGATTACTGATCATTGTCTCCTTGAATATCGGAGGAATTGCAGGAAATTCAAAGTTTATTTCCCTGAATTGGTTACTCTGTCTTTTTCATGTTGATGTTGTTCTAGTTCAATAAACAATGTGTAATATTGCTAAGGCCCATGAGACCTTTTTGAAGATATTTTCAAGATGTGAATATTGTGCTTTGAATGCATCTAGACTCTATGGGGGTTTGTTGACTATTTGGAATCCTTATATGGATAACTTCGAGCCATATACCTCAGTTATATGTATTTTTTTAGATGCAAATATCTAGGGCCTTGATCTTTCAATCAAGGTGTTAAATTGTTACAGACCATGTAATGGAAGAGAAGAGTTTTGGAAAAAGGTGGACAATAGTGGTATCTTAAGGGAGTATTTTCTAATATTTGTAGGTGATTTAAATCTTACTTTTACTGCCAGTGAAGTGTGGGGATCTTACCCTTGTTTGGATCCCTTATCATATTATTTTAGCCAATTGTTTCAAGGGAAAAATATGATTGATGTTCCTCCTTGTCCTTTGGCCCCTACTTGGAGAATGGGAGGACTGGGAGTTTTGGGCTGTCAAAACGACTTTATAGATTCCTCATTTAAAAAAAATGCTAAAATTTGTTTGTAGGTATAGATATTGGTCTATAAATTATGGGAATTCTGATCATCGCCCTATCTACCTTCAATTTTAAGTCGACAATAGTGTTCATAAGTTCCCATTTAATTTTAATCATGCTTGGATTGAAGATCCATATTGATCTTCTTTGGTTAAGTATTAATGGTCTTCTTTTTCAGATGATCCAGGGATTCTGCAATGAATAATTTGGTTTCTAAGTTGAAGGATTTTAAAAAGGGGGAAATTCAATGGGAAAAGTACAAAAAGATGGAAAGTAATCAAGAACTATTGATGGTGGAAGAAAATATTGAATCTTTATTCTCTCTCAACTCCTCAAGTATTTTCTCAATGTAAACAAAAAGTCTATTGGTTGATTTGGAAGCCAAGAAAGCAAAATTTTTAAAGAGTAGAGATATTTGGCTAAAGCGGGGTGATAGAAATACTAATAATGCCATAAGTTTTCTAATCATAGAATAATTAATAATGCCATTTGGGATCTATAAGATAATCAAGGAAGGGTTAGTAACTCTCAAATTGAGTTGGAAGGAGTAGTAGTTTCACATTTTCCAATATTTCCAGGGATCCTAAAAGATCAAATATCTTTGGACAACTAAAATGATCCAATGGCATCCCATATTTTTATTTGAGGACGAAGGTATTCAAGTTTCTAAAGAAGTCACATTGGAGGAAATTGAAGTTATTATTAAAAGAATTGTCATGTCCAAAAGTATTGGCCCTAATGGTCGGGTAGTTGAACTAATTTTTGCATTCTTTGATTTAATCGGGAATGATATTTTGAAGGTGGTTGAAGAGTCTCATGTCAATGTATATGTTTCTGTCTCTATAAACTCTACTTTCATTGCTCTTATCCCAAAGAGCACCAAGCCTAAATTTTTTGATGATTACATACCTACTTTCCTTTGTAACTTGGTTTATAAAATCATTTCCAAGGTGAATTCTAATAGGATTAATCCTAAATTAGTTGAGTATATTTCACTAGAACAATTTGGTTTTCTAACCCATTTGAGAGATAAGCATGGACACCTATTTTTATGAGATTTGGAGCTATAAAAATAGGTACCCATTTTAGAGATAAGAATGGACACCTATAAAGAGGAAAATCCTTGATGCAGTCATTAGAGGAAATTTCGNGGTTGAATTGACATATTTGTCATAAAAGAAAACTACTTTTTTTGTTCGTATTTTCGACATATCTCCCTATGTTTTTACTCAAATTTCAAGCGGGAGAGCTCGCTGGATGTGAAATTTAATTCCTCATCCAACGAGTACCCACACTCCATACTTTTGATGGACCATGCTACCCCAAAAACAAGAAATACTTGAAAAAATGTGATGATGATGTCATCATCATGTTTTTCCAGGTATTTCTTATTTTTGGGGTAGCTGGGTCCGTCAAAAGTATGCAGTGTGAGCACTCGTTGGATGCAGAATTAAATTCTGCATCCAACGAGCTCTCCCACTCATAATTTCAGTAAAAACACAAGGATATATGTCAAAAATACGAACACAAAAAGTAGTTTTTTTTCATTCTTTCTCCAAAATTAATAACTATTATTTTATTAATTTAACTATTATTTTATTATTTTCCTTAGAAGGCCCATTTTAGACCTCAAATTTCCTCTAATGTGGGGTTACCCAAGAATGTATTCACTCCATTAAAAATAATAAATCGGTTACTCTTATTCTCAAAATGATTTGATGAAAGCATACGATAGAGTTGATTGGGTCTATCTCGGATTAGGTATTCTCCAAATTTGTCTTCCTTTTCTAGTGACAGACTGTATTATGACTTGTGTTACCCTTTCAAATCTCTCAATTTTAATCAATGGTATCCCCTTCTACCTTTTTAAAAATCTCTAGGGTTCTTATAAGGAAAGCTAAGCAAGAAAATCAATTGACTAGTGTAAAAGCGACCTCAGTTCATTATACCACTTGCTTGTTATTTGTGGATGATGTCCTTTTATTTGGTAGTGTTTATGTTGAAGATTGGGAAGCATATCATGGTATCATTAAGTTATTCTATAAGGCCTTAGGGATGGAGATCAATTTACAAAAAAAAATTATTTATTCAGAATGTTGTTCATGATAATGTGATGGCTCATATTCAAGTTCATTTCCATTCAAGATAGATCATTTAGTGAATGGTTTCAAATATTTTGGGTACTTCCTGAAGTAAGAAGTTGTGGAATTGGAATATCCCACAAATATTAAATGCTCCATTTGGATTTGCCTAGAAAACATGATTCTCACCTGGGATAAATTGATCAAAGGAGGTTTTGTAGGTCCTAGTATTTGTGTCTAATGTAAAAATGGATCTGAGTCAATCAGTCATGTATTTGTGGTATTTTTCTTATACAATCTGGATATAGATTTCGAAGGTCTACACTTTACAAGTGACTGGACACGGTCTTCTTTTGATGATAACATGAAATATTGGATTTATCAATTCCCACAGCATAAGGATACTCCCTGCTTTGTTTGTAGGGGAATATGGCAAGATAGGAACTTATGGATTTTATAAAATGTTCCTCAACCGACTTAGATGACTAGTTTTAAAATTATGGGATTATAAAGATATTTCCAAAGGTATCAAGGTCAGAAAAAACAAATAAACATACTTGAACAAATATTTCTTGAAGATGATACCATTGGTTTTTTTAATGGAGTTACGTCTTCTAGTCAATGTGGAGGTGGAATGATGATCAGTTTTCCAAATAGGAAAGATTTCTTTTTATGGAATGGTTGTGAAACATGTACTAATAAATGGGATGAGTTACTCGTTCCGTGGGGACTGCTTCATTTTTTACCTTCTAGGGAATATTTAACTCTTTAGGTTTATGGTGATTCCAAAACAGTGGTGTACTAGGCCAATGGTAAGGATAATATTTAGGTTTCTATTTTGGGTTAGTGGTGTGATAGGATTAAACAACTATAGGCCTCTTTCTCTCATTTATCATTTACACACATCTACAAGAATTTCACCAAGATAGTTGATCATTTATTAAAAAAATTTGTGGTAATGCGGAAAGGAATCCTTTATTTTGAATAATTTGTTGGCTTTTACAAAGTCTCTAAAGACTCCTTTAAGGATTATTAGCAACCCTTAGTACAACACGTTTTTCTTATACCTATCACTTTGTATCTTCAGTTTCAAAGTTGAACTTAATACTTACTATTATTTTTGTGTAGTTTTTATGTTGGCAATGGGAGGAGAAAGTTCATTTCTTGTTATAAAATATGACTAGTCTGAATTTTTATATAACTCTAAAGAGAAGGTTTTCTAGAGACTTCAATTAAGTCATGATTGAAGAACTTTCTTGTAAAATTTATTATAACTTTGATTCAATCTATGAATATCAAACCATAGATTTTTTTCTATTGAAAATAACGTAGTATAAATTAATCTAGATTCATTTAAACTTCAAATCTACCATACTTAAAGTGGGATCAAATCCCTAGAGGTATAAACCCTCCATCCACTTTTACACTCTAAATTTTTTTTGTACCTCAAGGTATTTGATCCCTCTTGATGCATGGTAGATATAGATTTCATATGGATCTAGGTTGATTTCAGTCACATGAAGTGACATCAATAGATGATCATCATTGTGTGTGTGTGTGTGTGTGCGTGCTTGAGATGAATTTGATCATTTGAAATTTACTTTTTTTAGTCGGTTTAAAATATAGAGTACCGAAGAAGGATACTTCAAAATTTACACGAGAAATAAGTTGAATAGTAATGTAGTAAAAATGTTGAATCATAAAAAAATGTGAATGGTAAGAAATTAAGTGGATGCTTATAAAGAATAACAAATAGATTACATAGTGATCAATCTCAATCTCTCTTCTTCATCTTTTTTGCATAATCACACCTGTCGATTTTTCCATCTTTTATACTCATAATATAAAAGGGATATTGAAATCGAAGTCCATTTAAATATTTAACTCAAGGTATCATGGTAAATTTCATACCCTGCCTCTCATACTTTCCAATATTAATAATATATTTCTTCGACATCAATCCTTGTGACTTATGGATTGGTATCCAGGGAAGGAAACAAATGGAAATGGGATCAGAACATGGATTGTAGACAATATATATATTTTCTCCATCCTCATCTAACACCCAGCAGGATACTACTACTAATCATGATCTAGATTTCCTTATGTGATTCAATATATGACGGTAAAAATTTTCAATGAGGAATCCACCTACAATTTTCTAGTATTGGGTGGAAGGTATTGGGCTAGGATTCATTTCTACCGATCTTCTTACAATGGTCTTAACATAAAAAATGACCTATTTACTAATCAAGCTATAGATTACACCATGCTAAAGAATTTCAGTGTGTCGAACACTACTCAAGTTGTTACTCAAGAACGCATCATTAGGGGATTTTCCTTCATAGATTCTCCACATCTACTTAATGTCGCCTTTATTTCAAAAAACAAAAAAAAATTGTTATGAGTTTGGGAATTGTATTGAGATTGTGTATTTGCATGACTTGTTTAACACAATGACAACACTTGAATAATGAGGAGGCTTAGTCATTGAAATTAATGCATGAAACAAATGTAATAATGATCTATAATCATTCATGATATCTAGAACATTTGGTGGCGGGGTATGGTTAAAATGCCCCCTAAGAGGAAAGGCCATCGGTTCAAATCCCATGAATACAAAAAATCCAACCATGTTAAGGGTTGGTACGGTCCAGTTTGGGTGCGATCCCCAGGTGATTTTGATGGCTTAGATGCCCCTGATTCGTGGTAACTTAGCCAATGGAAAACCTGCTAGTCAAGGGGTTCTTCCACTTAGCCAAAAAAAATGATCTATAATAATTGAAATTAATGCACTTAAACCAATGTAATTAATGCTAAAGGTAATACATAGAGATCTAGTAATTTGTATTTCCATTAACATGGATTACATGTTAAATGTGCTTCATAACAAATTCTTAATGAATTATTGATGTTTCTAGAGTGATCCTTGCATTTATGTTGTTGTTCAACCATCGTAATTCAAAGTTAATCTTTCTATCTAGTGCTAAATTGCTTCTATGTGGACGTGAGAGAGTGGTGCTAGGGTTAGATCACTAAAATTAATGTACGATACCAATGTAATAATGATATATAGCCATTGAAATGAATAAATTGAAACCAATGTAATCAACACATACATAGAGATCTAATAATTTGTGATTCCTTTGACATGGTCGATATGGCAGTGTCCTTCATAACAAATTCCTAACAAATGATTGGTGAGGTTCGATTGGTCCTTGAATTTATGTTGTTGTTCATATGTCATAATTTAAAGTTAATCTTTATTTTTAGTTGTAATCTCTTTCAATGTGGACATGAGGAAGATGCATTAGGATTAGGTCATTAAAATCAATGCACAAAACAAATGTAATAATGATCTACACTAATTGAAATTAATGCACAAAACCAACGTAATCATAATAATGAATTGTAGTCACTGAAATTAATGGATTGAAACCAGTTTAATCAACACATAAAGGTAAGGCAAAATTTAAGAAATCAGCAACAAAGCATTTAATGATCTACAACTTGGGGTGTGCATCATTGGATTTGAATTTATTTAAATCCAATGTTACAAACCCCAAGTTGTAGAGCATTAAATGTATTATAACATGATTTGCAACACCTGATGCATCATGCCTTGATGACATTTCCTTGTCCCTATGTAGACTCACTATACCCCATTTTCTCACCATATCCCCTATGATGCAGTATAACCCTTTAAAAAACACTTTTTAAGATACACACACATCACTAGTTTACAACTCGCGTACACACAGCTTGCACCACTGTCGACCACCTACATTGGGTTTTATGCTCAAAAAAACAATATTTGGAGTTTTCCCCATCAAGTAATGAATGCCTTTATTCTTGGCCTTCTACATGTCAGGAAACGCTCTGATTTAACCCTTTGTTTCCCATTGAGGGGCTATATATTGAGCTATTATGAAGCATTAGAGGAGGAGAAACTTGGAGAGTAGGAGATTATAGTGGAATTTTCCCCCATTCTTATATACTTGAGTTTGCATCCATTTTTCCTTTGAGGAATCCATTGATGCTCTTTTCCCAAAATTTCCATTGTCTTTGTGAGATTGTCATTTTATAGATGATTGAAGTGGTGAAGGCCAAGGTGGAGGGACTCAGTTTCTTGGTTCCGATGAGGTGTCGACAGAGGTTGTCATATTGTATCTTTGTTTTACATTTATAGAAATATATATTTCTCATCCAATTTCATGTACAATTATGAATATTTGTATCCATTGATGTAATTGATTTATATACATGTTTAAATTTAACATGTTAGATTAGATACTAACACATTATATATCATGCTTTTATATCTCTTTGTTGTTGAGGACGCATTGTAGGGACAAGTTTTGATCAAGATATCAACTGTGGTCTTCTTTGAACATCTGGTTGAGGTAAGGTTCTTACCCCTTAGTGATTAGTTTCTTTTATGTATCTAGAATGATTGAGGCTGGATTTATTTCTGGTGTCATACTTTCTGTTGTGGTCCACCCCAGGCCATAGGAATTTTTTCTTCGTAACATAATTATCGACTCCACTGGGTAATTTCCTTTTTGTTGTGGTTTTGGGTGCATTTTTTCCTCAATTGTTCCTTGTTTCTTTGTGTTGTCATGTCATATTTGGTAGTATGTTCATTCATTGATAGTCCCCTATATTGGTTTGACCCTTGGCATGATTTTTACCACCTTCTTCTTTGTATACACGGGTCAGAGAACATACAATCGCATATATACGTGGGTTGTAGTCTACCTAATCATGTGCATACATTTTTTTTTTGAATAGTTGAGTACATCTCCCTTTTTGGTTGGGATCTTGATGTAGAAAGTTGTTGAGTGGGTTGTGAGTGTGGTTGGGTCTTCCTGGGTACCAATGGTGTATGTTGACTACTCCTTTTGTGAGTAGCCTACTCCTTTTTTATTACTTTTCTTTCTTTGAAAATTGTTCTTGTTAGTTTATCTCTTTTTTGTTTTGTCATCAGTGCACTAGTATTTTAGTCTCGGTGTCTTTCTTGGCTTTTGTTTTCCTCTTGTACACAGACTAAGAATTTTAATGACTTTTATTGCATTTTCATTCACTTACCTTGAAAATACAAAATAATTATATCGTTGCATACTTACTTTCATCTCACATATGCATTTAAGGAGGAACTTGGATTGGGTTTCTTGGATGAGAGTAGTGTTTAGGATTTCATACAAGAAGGAATGTACTGGAATTTGAAAAGGAAAAGAAATTCTCGTGTATTACATTTAGTGACATACCATTTTTTTCATTTGAAAATAAAGTTGCACTTGGAATTGTTTTTAGGTGTACATATTTTATTTTATTGTTGAGTCGTAACATCACTAGTTGCATGACCACATCCCTTGAATAATCACAACCTCTAAAATTAACGCTTAAATTAAAATTGATTAAAATTATTTTATTTTATAGGGTGCACCAACAATCTAAGGTTTTGGAGTCTTGGAATATGATGTTATGAGTGAACTTCTCCAAGACTATGAAACAAAACAATTAGGTGTATGTCTAAGAGAGAAGATAAATCCTTGGTATAATTAGTGTTCTCAAGGTGATCCTCTTACATGGGAGTTAAGCACGAGGAAACATGCATGTTGGTGGTGGGGATAGCACTCTACTACCTTCTATTGAGCATCAAAGATATTTTCAGGATCTTATTCATATCTGGGGGATTTTGAGGTACCTTTGATGCTTTCAAGATTCAGGATTTGTTACCCTTCCCATACAGTAGATCCCTAATGTGATTTTCCACCTAAGAATTGATTATATTGGGGTGACCATAGTTTCCTTACCTGGGTATCGCAGGGGGTACTTGCAGAGGTTATTATGTGAGTGTCCTATCCAGGTAGGGGTTGGATAGCACAGTCGCTTTACGCGTTGAAGTTGAGGGTCACTTGTAGTGTATGGGAGTCTCAAGCCTCTGTTATGAAAGACATACCTGTTGCATTCAGGTGCTCACTTGTCCTCACTCTTGGCTTGTTTGCATCTATCCTATTTTGCTTAGGGGTGTGCTCTATGTTTGCTAGTTGGATTTAGGGATCATGGTTACTTGAGTATCTTTATTTTTGGAGTCATCGTGGATCGATTTTTGGAACCCCGCTGTTCTCATCATTTTGTAGGATTACTGCCTTATGATCCTCCATCACCTCTTCATAAGAGAGTTAGACATTCTAGGATGCCTCTCTTCCATCGAGGTTCCCATATAGTTTTTACCATGAGTACTACTTTAGAATCCCCAAAGTTACCTACATCCCCATCATCTGGAATGGGGGGAGAAGCCTTTGAGGTTCATCCTTCATCTACTATATGGATTCCCTAGAATCTAGTTTATACCGATCCTTGTGGGGCTGGTACTTTCATACTCCATGATCAAATTTTTCAGACTTTACAACCTTTAATAAAAACTTTGCGTCATGAAGTTTGAGTGTTTATACCCAGTTGGTTCCCTTAAGTCCAATTCCTTTTATATTTAGCATGGAATATATCACTACTAGTATTCCTTCACCTGTCCCAGGTTCTAGTGCGAACCCTATTGTTGGACCGGGGGGCACGTCATCCCCTTACCTTGCGCATCAATTAAAAAGTGGTCATTCCTCCTTCTATTTCATTTGTCGAGGGATTTCCACTTCCTTCATCTAGTCTTCACAATAGTGTTCACTCCCATGGGGGTGGAAATGGATACATGAGTGTTGGGTCTATAGTTTACATTCCTTCTTATGTCCCTGTTGCTGGCGCAACCTTTTCCCCGATTTTAAACTTTTCATTTAAACTCTGGGACCCCTCCTTATCATTATTTATTTGGATCGACTATTGAAAGCTCGGCGTCTTTGAGCTTATCTCTGCGTTTGAAGTTGATTGCCCGCTTTTTTGATTGCTTCGTCCAGCTTAGCTTGAGTCGCGTGGTCTGTTCTGGTACCCGTAGAGTATGATTTTTTGCCTTAAAGAAAGAATTCGATTTTGACCGTAATTGGGCCTTAGCGCTGTTAGTTTTTCTCTTTGGATCGGGCCTCTTTTGGAAGAAGTTGAGTCCTACCTCACCCACCGTTGCGGCTCCTAGACCAAAGTTTCTGCCCGATTGAAGTGTCACCCGACGCCCGATTCGTGGTTGTTCAAATCGCTTCTCCCGAGTTTCTTCTTACCCGACGTTGCGGCTGGGGAGATGAAGTCAGCCGCCGACACGAGTTTCATTCGACGTCCGACCAGTCGTCCCTCATCCGAACTTTCTTCTCCCTCGTCGCCTGTCTCTGACCTGCGGCCCGCCCGCCGTTGCGGGTGACGGAGCATTCTATTCGCCGACCCACTCCTCTCCACCGTCCAATTTCCTTGGTCGCCTGCGTTGCCACTCGCCCATTTCTTACGCTCCTCCGCCATTGCGGCTCCCGGAGCTTTCTCCCATCCGATGCAGAAGCCTTGTCCCATCCGATCCGTGTATCGCCCGACTGCTGATTTACCTATTTGTTGCCGTCCCGAGCCTACGCATTTCCCCTCACCCAGATGAACCAGGCTAGCTTGTTGTGGATGTATCATTATAGTTTAAAAATTATTGATGCCTAATGTCTTAATTTAGTGGATAATGCACCAAGTTTTATGCAGAAATCATCCCATGAATCACTGAAGCAAAGCGCCGCGCAAAAAAGGACAACATAAACGTATGACAGAGGCGTCGGTGGGGCATTTTTAGCTGTCAGAAAATAAGCGCCTGTGGAAATGATGGGGAAGGCGAAACGACCAGAAAAGCAACTGAATCGTGGAGGGATGCTGAAAGGTCACACGCCGAGGGCAGCCCAGGAGACAGGATTTGTAGTTTAAATAACGGGAAGCCTGAGGAAAAGAGGGCTTTTTCCTGAGAAAATTTTGTAATCGTTGGCTTGTAAGAGGAACTATTTCGTTTTGCAAAGTGAACTGCAATTTTGTCTGCTGGAAAGAGTAAAGAAGTGGAATGTACCGAAGCATTCGATGAATAATGTTGAAGATGAACTATTTTGTTTTCGGCTGTATTTCATTTGCTGTAAGAATAGTTGATGTTTTGAACCTACGTTCTTGTTAACTATTTTTCAGTAGTTTCTGGGATGCAATTTCACTAAGAGCAATCAATGTTGTTATAGAATGATCGGCTATCTGGTTATTTGAATATTTGTAAGCTTTCATGTGCTGTGAGAGAAGCATCAGCTATCTGTTATTTTTCTTACTGTGTGTGATAATGTATTGCTCAGTCAAGATGATAACCTCGCTCCCTAGGGATAGTTTAGGTAGTTAGTTATTTCTGTTCGTATCTGGTTTGGTTGCTTGTGAGCACAAGACGAGAGGTAAGAACCTGCGCATCACTTTGTGACCGCA